>RJWH01004563.1:0-89339 GCA_004363575.1 Solenodon paradoxus | reverse complement strand
GGTCTTTAGCATTAACAGCTGGCTTCCCTTGGGGATTTTTCTATCTTTGCATCACTGAATGTTGAAGAAACTTCTGAACTGACTTTTGGGATCATTTGCAAACTCCTCAGACGTTAAATAAAACACAGACCATCACCATTGCAAGCCATGCTCTCTATTGTGATATATCTGTCCTGGACACCACCCTCTCTCAGACCACAGTCACAGGGGGACTCCACAGCAGTCACCTCCTCTCCTCCACGTCACTCCCCCAACCCTGTGCTCAGGGCCAGTTCTCTTTCTTTCTGGCCCTGCAAGAGCTGGCCCCAGGTTTCTCCACCCGGGCCCATTAATGCACACTCAGCACTGCCAGGGTCACAGGCCACCCAGAACAGAAAGTGCGGGTCTACTGTCCCTCTGCTCTCCTCCGACTGGTCTGTGAAACAGGAATGACAATGCATGATGGGGCTGTCGTGAGGGTGAAGTCAAACCTAGAACGTGATCAGCAGCAGAGCTGTTTCAGAACAAGTCACACGTCAGTCCTCACAATCTCTCAAAATGCAGAAGAGACAGCATCCACCGTTGGGTCAAGTCCATCCTCCTGGGTACAGCATGTGCCTTCGCCATCAGCCCTCCTGCCAGGCTCTCACCCCTTACATTCCCAGCCTTCAGCTTCCATGAGCCACCAGATTGAAGGCCTTCACCTTAGAAACAGGAGAGGTTGCAAGGGTGTGCGCTCCTGAGCCCACTGCTGTCCTGCTCGGTGGCGGCCAGGACTGCGTGTCCATGGCCCACAGAGCAGAGGCACTCTCCTCCGAATGCACTTTGCCCACATCCCTGGAAATTCAGAGTTGACAGCTCTCACCTGGCGCACTTTCTGAGGCTCCCTGAGAGGCCCCTTGCCTCACCCTCAGCCCTTCATGGGAACTGCGGACCAGCCAGAAGCACCATGTCCTTCTTTTTGAAAACTCACACACAGAGGATGATGTGTGGGCCCGTGTCTTTGTCAGGTCTTTGTTATGTATGTTACATTATTATCACCTGATTTAAGCGCAGAACACCTTTTCTAGAAAATCCCCTGATGTCTCCATTCAGCCAGGTACTGGTGAGCGCCGGTGCTCAATCCTGGGGACCAGGAGTGGGAAAGGCTCAGCCCTTGTCTTCAAAGGGCTTCCAGCTGTTGGGCCTGCCCCCCACCCGCCAGGGTACTGGAAGCAGAAATAAGGGGCGGGCTGCCCCACCCACCGCAGGCGCCTAGGGGCCCCGCAGGCCCCTTGTCGGATGCTGAGGCGCAGGTGCTTGAGTCTGCAGCTGCGGGCCCTGCAGTTTGCAGCGATTATCAGGGAATTCTCACCTCCAGCTGAGCACCGGTCTTTCACACAGACGCCTCTTGAACTCTGGTAACAGCGCAGGCGGTGGGCCGGCTATGATGCCCCTGTAGAGACGACGACACTGGGACACGGGGTGACAGGGCAGTGCCCAGAGAGCCAGGGGAGGCACATGCGGTTCGAGGCAGCCAGACTTAACAGCTCCTGCCGCCCCGGGCTCTGCAGGGCGCGAGGCCGCCTCCGGGCCTGCAGCACATCCCCTCCGTCCCGACGAAGCTGTCCCTGGACCTAGGCTGCCCCCCAGGGTGACCATCCCTGCCCGAAAGTGTCCCCGGACTCACGCAGCGACCCTGCCCCGCATCAGCCACCGGGACGGGGCACGGGAAGTAGCTCCGGGTCGGGACCGCACTTCTCCGCGGGACTCCGAGTCTCTGCCCACCTCGGTCTTCACGGCTCTAAAGTGATCCGCGGATTCTGGCAGCGCCGACGCCACGGGATTCCCACGCCATGTGGGCTTTCTCCAGGGTGGCAGCGCCCAGGGGTGCGCAGGCACAGGTGGCTGCTCGCCTCCACTGCGCCTCGGCTGGATGGCCGCACTGAAGCGCCTGTGATGGAAGCGTCTGGAACCAGAGAGCGGCTCGTTATCCTCTCACTGGCAGTCCAGCGACCCGGTCATCTACGGCACAGCCCACTAGCCGTTCACTCGGAACCCGCCACACCCAGAGGAAGGCAGAGCCACAGGCCTGCTGCTGACGCTCGGTGGTGTCCCTGAGGACAGAGGCTTGCTGGAGAATTCTGGAGCAACCATTCTCCTTCGCTTGACATCACGGGCTATCTCGTCTTTGAAGAACGTGATTTTAAAAAACAATAACTGTTTCCTAAAATAAAATCTGGGTTGTATTTAAGCGTTCTCAACACCCCTTTGAGATGCTCCAAGCAAGAAAATGTAGGGTCCTGTTAGGCAGTGTCCAGCATGCGTGGGAAACTTCTAAGCCGAGGTCCATGTTTGGGTCTCTAGGTTTTATTTTCACAGCTCTGTCAGTTAAATAGCTACTCGAGCTCTTATTATTTTAGGTGACAAGACTTCGGCACCGAGGGCCCCTGCTCCCTGTCTCAGGTCCCAGGACAGGGCAGTGCCCGAGCAAACACCCACCGTGCATTCTCAAGATGATACTCGCCGTGCAGCCAAGAGCCTGGCACCCTCCATACACACTCCAGATTCTCCACCGCGGTCGGGTCTCTGTCCGTCATACGTCTGCTACTCAGCACAGACAAAGGGGGTGGGGGAAACATGGGAAAACTTCAAAAGCAATGGACCCCCATCTGATTTTGAAAAATGGGACCCAACAGAAGCCCTTAGGGGAAAAAGGAAGGGGAAGACAATGTAGAACACAACTGTTCCCACAAAATCAGAATTTAAGGCATGCCCTGATGGCCTAGCAGAGAAGTCTGCCAGCTCCAGCCAGCACAGTCCACAAATATCCCAGGGACCCGGGCTCACAACTTGGGACCATGGGGAAGACCAAGATGAACCACTAAAATATAAAAGTAAATACACTTTTTTAAAACCAGAATTTTAAATGATAGCCCAACTAGAACAAATACTCCTCCAATTAATCAAGTTTAGAGCAGAATTAAAACTGTAAAGTTTGTGGGTAAGGTCAGGTGAAGTCCCCTGAGGAGTTAACCTGGGGGGAAGGATTCACAGGAAAAGGTGGGCAGGGAACAGCTGCTCAGGCTGCTCCCATCCCTTTTGTAAGAGTTCCCAACTCACCGCCTCCACCTTCCTTCAAGGAGCCTTCCTTGGAAGGAAGGTGGCTCATGGTTTCCATCTTGCCCTCAGGCTCATTGGAAACCTCGCAATGAAACGAACACAGGACTGCGATGAGGAGAGCTGGCGGGTGCGGTGGATCCACTTCTGCTATCAACCAGCTTGACAACCCTTGGCAAGGCGTTAATCTCTGGGCACCCACGATCCTCACTTGTGAAATGACTGTATTGAACCAGCAGGCCTTTCAGGTCACTTTTTTGCCTTGAACGTCAGTAAAATGACCAGATGAAAAGAGTGAAATCCCCGAAGTTTAACTGAAATCCCTAGAATTTCTCACTTTAGTTTTCCTCCCTTCTCTCTAGGCAGTCTTTTTGTTACCCCCACTGAAACAGGATAGGACGATTCCATCATTTTTCACTGTGGTAGAAAGCCACACCAGCCTGTTGTCCCCATGGAATTGACATGACAAGCCTTTGCGTCTGCATTGGTCCAGAGGACTGGAGTGTCTGCCAAAGCAGAGGAGAGCTTCAATGCGCAGCAAGGATGCCCTGTTAGTACTGGCTGAGCCTCGTCCTGTGAATAACAGATCCATTCCCGAAAGTCTGCAAGTTGCATCAGAGAGGAAATGCCTCCCCTTCCCCTTCTGTCTTTCCCTTCTACGAATCTCATTTGAGTACAGGAGTTGGTCTAGAAGGACAGGACGTGCGAGCCGAGGCTGGAGAATCTGGACATGTGAAGGACTCTGACCGCTGGAGCCAGTGTCTGCAAACTACCTGCTCCCTGGATCCACATGATTCTCAGACTCGGTGCTTCTCGACCCAGGATGCACTCGTGCAGTGTTCTCTTGCAGACTCGTACCAGCTGCTACCAGGCACATCTGACGTGCCCTACGTAAGAGCTATTGGGCTTCGTGATGATTAGGAATAAACAGTAAGCTCACGGTTTCTGTGAGCACATCTGGTTGACTTCTCGCTTTGCTGGCCCTCTGGTGTCTCCAGTTGACAGTCTTCCTTGCTCTTCTGTACTGTTGAGTTCTAGTATCTTGCTTACACACGCTCCTATACCCCCAAGTACCGCCTCGAGGGATTTAACTTTGTGGGCAATTTGGAAATTTCTCTTGGAAATTTCTTCCTATGGTCCAGATTTTCCAGGTTCAGTGCTAGACCCTGAAATCTTATCATTTACCTGACCAGGTTCCCAGGACTCTGCCCACACGTCTTCTGGCTCCTCCTTTTAATTGGAGCATCTCTGATTGCCACCTCATCCGAGGACCCCACCACAGCTCTGTCTAGGCATTGACTAGTAGATGAACCAGAAGAAAATCATGAAGTTCAATCAGGGAAAGAAGGGAAGACCCCAGACTTTGGAGGTGGCCCTCCCAAGGTCATTCCTCTTCCCAATCTATCTTACATCTCGCCTTTTTCTTCTGAATACAATGGATGCAAACTTGTAAAACAAAAACAAGAAGAAGTATCAGAGCATGGAATGGAGATCCAACTCTGGTATCTGCTGAACCTTTGAAAACTGTTCCTTACAGACGTTCCTTTAAGGTTCCTTACAGACGTTCCTTTAAGATTCAGTGACTCAGAGAAGCACAGTTCACAAGCCAAGACATGGAAACCAACTCAATGCCCGTCCATAGATGACTGGATAAGGAAGCTGTGGTTTAGATACTCAGTGGAATGCTATGCGACTGTTAAAAAAAAAAAAAAAGAAACCATCCCTTTTGTAACAACCTAAATGGAACTTAGCATAATCACTAAACAAAATAAGCCAGAGAGAAAAAGGAAATTTCACTTGGTGATTTGGTGGCAGGCAGCGTGTATTGACATATAGCTTAGGAATAGTGAAACTGCACATTTGGGGAACCTACACATATGAATTTATTTTTAATGTGTAAAATCAAAGTTACTGCCATAAAAAAGAATTTTTTTAACTACCAAATGCATTCACTAATATGTGAAATATAAAGAAGCACACTGACATATCTCAACAGAATTCACAGGATGCAGGACTGTAGTCACCAAAAGGAAGACAGAAGAGAGCCAGGGAAGGAAGGAGTAAATATGATGGAGGTGACAGAGGTCTAGTGGCAGGGTGGTGTGACATGCACATAGACTGGGCTGGGGATTCCATAGCCTAAAGACCATTTAGTAACATATACAAAGGGAACAATCAAAATAATTGTTTTTAAAACCCAATGGCTCAGTCGTAGCATGACGTTCAAAGTTCAAACCTCTCTTGATAGAAGCAGATGTGGTACCTGCAAGTGTTGGTTTAAAATGATGGACAACTGAAACCCACGGGATAGTACAAACCCCTATGACTTGACTAAAACATTTGAGAAATAATCATCAGGCATCCTGCATTGTTGGAATGTTTGCCCACATGGGTGGAAGAAAGAGGATTGCTAGTGCGTGAACCTGGTCAAAGTCGATGGGTCTGCAGGAGAAGCAGGGGGCCAGCCAAAGGGGAATGGAAGTGACAGTCCCAGAAGCTTTCCTCACTAGGGAGTCAAGTAATTGACTGTCGCGTCTCCGGTTCTGTCATTTCAGACCAGCCACAATGAATCTGGTAAGGGTGCCGGAGATCAACAGAAATCTTTCAATAAACAGTGAAACAGATGTCCTCCAGCCTGGATGTATTCCTCCTGCCAGGAGCAGCATCTCCACTCTTACTGGAGGAGGAGAGGAAAGGAAAAAAATGGAAGATGAAAAAGTGAATATCTAAAACACACAACCTCATGCTGTGATGCTTTCAAATAAAGCAGAAATATTGACTCCGTATTTATCAACTGGCGGGACAGCCACCCCCAATTTCCCAAATAAGAAGCAGTTATGGTCACTGAGCTCTGGAAGGCAGGCGTGGAGGGACTTGTCACTTCAGATAACTGCAATTTAAGTAAAACAACAGCTTAATAAAGTGTCAGCAGCTTTACCTCAGTTTAAAAACAGATGGGCTTTGCAACCCAGGAAGAATGAGAATTTTTAGACGCGTGGCAATTTGGAGTCTGTCATTGCCCTTTACTGAGTCACTAAAACTCTGAAAAGCATAAATAATGACAAAACCTCCGCTTCCCTTCAGAAACATCAGTACATATGTCTCACATGGTCGACAGTGCAAAACCATCATCACTTTCAAATTATGACACAGAGAATGAGCATTTATATATTTGCGAACTTTGAACAGGATTTTAGCCAAAATGTGGAGACCATCTTTTTATCTCGTGGTAAAGTGCCCTGCTGCTCACAGAGTGGTTGTCCTTTCAAGATGGGACTTGCGAAAACATGTGCCTTTGCATGTGCAAGCATGTCATGCGTGTGCTGCTGTGTGTATTTCAGGCAAGCAAAGCAGAGATTTCCTTTGTAATACAAGTAGGGTGAGTCATTCTTTGCAGTGTGTCTGGAGACTTCCCAGTTTTAGCACTGGAAAGCTCCAGTTCCCTGGGAACTCTCTCTCCTTCGCAGGCAAACTGGGATGGTTAAGTGCCCTTGCCACTAGTGCCTTGACCTCAATTCCTTAATTGTACAGTAAATGGTAATACAGCCTAATTCCTTTTCCAGCTTCACTGAGACAAAATGGCACATCACATTGTATAAATCTGCAGATGCATGTCAGCTGATTTGATGCACTTAGACATGGTATTAGGATCACCACCATGGTATCAGCTCGCACCTACAGCGTGCCACACAGTCACCATCTTTTTTACGGTGAGAGCGTTGACGATCTACCTCCTCAGCAACTTCCCAGTACATGATACAGCACTGCCACCTATCATCGCCATGCTCTACATTAGATCTCGGCACATAGATGAGGACATCTAACTGGAAGTTTTCACCCTTTGACCAGCATCTCCCTGGGCTTTTTAAGAATCCATGTAGAAATGGAACCACACCATATTTGTCTTTTTCTGTCTGTTTTATTTCACTTAGCATTGTTCACATTACCCTCAAAAAATGAAAACTACAGCTACCATATGACCCATCAAACCCACTTCTAAGGGTTATGTCCCCAGGAAGCAAAAGGAGTTATCAGAGACGCCTGTCTGTACAGCCCCGCAGAGCACAGCTGCATTCCCAGTGGTCTTCTCTTGGCAGGAGGCCCTGGGCCCTTAAGGAATCCCCGAGAGTGCATTCATTCCCTGATCCTAACATAAAAAGCTGACACCTGATTCCATTCAGAACTGGCAACCAAACCTCAGAGACTGATATGTATGCTATAAGACCTATCCCGCCAAAGCAGGCATTAACAATTCTTCCTACTGTCCTTGCCCCCTGAGCCTGCAGGGTATTTAACATGAGTGACTATAACAAAGAGGAAGCAGCCCTAGCCGGTTCAGGAGAACTACGTTCCTGTTCTAGTGCTACTCTTGTCTAACTGTGTGAACTTCACCTCGTTGCTTTCCGGCAGCGGTTGACGAGCCAACTCATTGACCAACCAACTGACAGGCCAGGCTGGGGGTGCTCTTCCCAGATGTCCAACTCTCTGCATTACCCCTTTGCAGCTGCATGCTCCTAACCCTGCCTCTCTCTAGTCCTCATGTGGTTGGCTGGTGTGTCTCTGATGTGGCAGCAAGACACAATCAGACAGACCTTCAAGAGGACAGTTAACTCCAGGCTACCAGTGAGTTTGCATGGAGCGGTAAGACTGAGAACAAGAGTTCTAAAACATTTATTCCCCAAATCATCAGGATAAACATGTCTCCCCAAATTCTGAAACCAATCTGAATTTCTGCTATATGGAAGCAAGTTAATAAAGGACACTATAGCTTTATGTTTAATTATGAATGAAAAGAGGACAGTATGGCACTACTTCATGAAACCAATAGAGAGGACAGATAGATGTGATCGAAGAAAACATGCTAGCATTTTAACCTGTCTCCTTAAAATAGAGACCTCCAGAGCGTAATTGTTGTCTACTTTGTCATATTACAATTGAATTCTATTCCTTCTATTATGAATCCCACCATGACACTTTATTTTAATCTGTGAACACACCAACACAGAACGAACAAGATAATAGGACAACATAGCATCCATTGTGGCTGGGAGTCAAAGCCGTAGACCCCAACATGATGGAGTTTTGTCTCAGACTGTAAGAAGAGATTACCTCCCTCTTCTTCACTTACTAGCCCTGGAAGGTACTACCAACAAGCCCAATTCTTTACCTCTTCACACTTTTTGTATTAAAGGAGGAGGAGGTCAGTAAAAATTAATTAAAAGAGTTGCTTAAGCAGAAAAGAGAAATTTACTGAGCAATTTCCCACTTCTTGGTGAAAATCTCACTCTGGGCAATAATGTCTCCTGAGCAAGTGGCTTTATTTCTGATTTCACAGTAGGATATTTCGTAGCCTCTTCATCCCATCTGCATCCATTTTCACAATGACTGAACAAATGCAATTAGCTTGCAGTGAGCCAAGTAATGGTTTTCTTAAAGAACTGAGAACACCTCTTAGATTAATATGGACGGAGGTCTGTTGCAGCTTCTTCCAGACTGGCTCCCTCAGTAGCAACCACATGTCTTTTCTAGTGTGCCAAGGCAAAAGTTTTGCTGCTAGAAAATAAGACCCGGGATGGAAGAGCCAGTTGAGAGTGTGGATGTAACAATGCTGGGCCTCAATGCCATTTCTAGCTTGTGAACGCTACCTGGAAAGAAAGGAAGCTCGTCTCATGACACACTTCTGAAATCTTGCGCCACACAAAAGCTTTTAAGTACATTACCCCTCATTACTCCAGAACTTCAGTGTCATCTGTCTCACTCACCACTGAATCCTCAGTATGTTGGAACGAACTCAACACCTATTCATTTTGCAAGGCAGCCTGCAGACCCATAGGGGTCATGTCTATCCTTGGATTTGGTGGAACCCAAGGTATCCTCTCACTATCAGGTGGTCCTGGAAACCAGTTGGTTTCTTGGGAGCCCTCACATCTAGGATTCCTCCAAAAGCACTAAGGCAATAACTTTGAGACATTCAGAATCAAGGGGCCTTGGAAATATTTTCATGGGTACGTTTTATTCACTGTCCAGTGCAGAGAGCTTAAGTGGATGGAACATGAGAGACGACAGAGATAAAGCATTTGAAGGAGACTATTACTCTAATCTCGATAAAGAGCCCACCATCTTAATTAGATTCACTAACACTAGTCTTAAAAGTCATTGATCAGCCAGTGTTCTTTAGTTACATTTCTTCAATATTTGTCTTCAATAATGAGTACTGAAGAGTCTACTATGTGTGTATAAGGCCCTACACCAGGAATAGTGCAGGTTCTAAGCTGAGACAAGCATGCACACAGGTAACCAGCTGATCATCAGTAAGACTCTTGTATGGCAACCCATGAAACTAGAGTTCATTAAGTGTAGTGCACCCTCATTGTAAGACTCATCTTGGTTTCAGAAGTGGTAGAAGGTGAAGTACGATATTTTAAACTCCGCCTGCATTGAGTTCTATTCTATTCTTTCTTCAATCACAACTCTACTGTCACTGACCCATTTGTAGACTTGAGATAGGACATCTACAAGTTTAGGATAGAATCTGGGCTCTTCTCATTGGAAAAGATGTTGTACAGATTACCCACTGAACTCTTCATCCCAAGTCTTAATATCCTTCTATTACCCAATCTGCTTTCATTTGAGAACACATGCTGCACATACACCATTTAATTTAAATGTGAATTGACAGTAAAAATACATTTTAATGACAAAATGAAGTGTGAGAACTGAAAAAATCGCATGCTTGTACATTCTTTGATATATCCATATTTAAATTCACTCGCTATGTTTTTTTTTTCTTTCTGTAATCAATGCAAACTATTTGGCAGGCTCTATCCTACATGCTTCAAGTGTACTTTTTCTAGATAGAAATTTCCAACAAGTTAACATAATAGTCTAATCCTCAGTCATATTTCATAAACTGACACCAGTATCGCTTATGGTTTTGTACTCCAGGGGAACTTGCTCAAAGAACTTAATTTTATTTGCAGAATTAAAAGTAATTTTCCTTAAAATCATCCATTTTTGGTTCCTGGGGGAGTGGGAGGAATTCACCTTTATGAAGTAGATTTTTCCACACAAATAAATCAAGATTTCCTAATTGCAGTAACTTCTAATACAGCATCTCAGAAAATTTTTAGAGCATAGAAACTGAACAATAAAAAATTCATTGTTCCCTGGAAAGTTTCCTCCTTTATAAACTTACCACAGCAAAGACATTCAGGTAGGAAAGCAAAGGGCATAAAGGTGAGCCTCTGAACCATCAGTCCCCACCCCAAAGGGAAGGGTGGGATGCTGGGTTTCATGGCTACTGGCGTGTAATAGACTTTAAGTAAACATTTATTCACTGGATGGATGGAGGGAGGGATGGTTGGAGGGAGGGATGGATGGAGGGAAGGATAGATGGAGGGAGGGAGGGATAGATGGATGACTCACATCACTTTGTCAGAAAAAGCTGTGGTAAACATGTGAATTCCAAGGCTATAGAACACTAAGGAATAGCTATAAGAAACCAGTGTGGAGATCCACTCTCTTAACAGGACACAGTATCTGAGAACAAGTTTGCTAAAATAGAGCCATTGTTTATTTCCAGCAGGGATCACGGATTCATTCCTATCTGTGGAGCCAGAGAGATCGCACATGTTCACCTAGAGCAGGGAGGCAAACTCAAGCAGAATACTGATGAGCTTTCTACACTGGGATATTTTAAGAGCTACAGGACCCAGGTACTGCTCCATTGACTTCATATTTAGATCTTCAAGACCCAAATAAAGCTCCCATGGGTTATAAGAAAGACCGCACCATTCATAGACAGGTGGCAGGAGGAGTAGACCTCACACCCTCATCTAGAGCTGGTGCTCCTGAAGTGCGATGTCCCGAGTCTCCAGCAGGAAGACGCGGGGCACGACTAATGGAGTGAGTCCTGAAAACACTGGTGGTGTGGCTCACGGTCAGCAGAGCTGTCCGGTCTCAATGCCTGCTGTTTAGACTTCCTGCATCTCCGAATCGAAGGTAGTGGTGGAGACAGATTCTGATCATGGACACGTCTGCTCACGTCACAGACACTCCACCTGCCCCCAGGCGTCAGGGGTGGAGGTGGCGCAGAATCTTCTACTTTGACTCCAGCTTTACCCCAGCAGCTCGGCTGCTGCAGAACTGCTGAGATGGCTTTGCCTTGCCTCAGGTGTCACTGGCAACCCTGTCAGTTGAGCAGGGATTGCTGAATCTTTATTCCCGGCAATGAGGTGAGAAATAGCAAGGGCACAGCTAGAATTTCTGATCACAAGTTGGGTTTGTAGGACTTAGAGTTGGTGAGGGAGGGCATCGTCATGAATGTCTAACCAAACAGTCAAACTGGAAATCAAAATCTGTAACACGGAAGAGGGAATCCTGTAGTTTGTCTGCTTCCAGGTCTTAGCCAGAGCCTTCCTTTAAAAGAAATAGCGGTTTTCTTTTAGGTGATTAAATGAAACAAACAAGGACTTCCCCTCAAAGTGAAAAAATGATTGGATTTAAGTAATTTAAATACAAATCCTGTCTGCTCCTTACAGCTTGGCTATCCACTTTTTGAGAGAGGAGAGCTTCTTCTCCCCTCTTTTATTCCCCACAGAACAATCTGTGTGCCATACACACAGCATGGAGTGAATAAATATTTCTGAAATGGCGGAAAGGATACAAACTTAACTCAGCCTAAGTCACCCTCAAGCAGAAATAGACAAGCCTGAAAGGAGGCATAAAAAGAGACACATAGAATAAACACTTTGCAACTAACATATTTGGAAGGAAATACCCCTAGCAGATGGAGCAAGGACTTTCAAGGATAACGATCTGGGTTCAAATCCAGTGACTCACCACCTTCTCTCTGGGTGATCACAGACAAAACTGGCTTCATGTCTTGAGCCTGAATCACAGCCCTGGCCGTTGTCCTGGTCCTAAAACCTAACTCAGACCTGTCACTCTTCTGCTCCAAGACCTCCCACTGATGACTCCCCATCTCAGGGCAAGTCAAAGCCAACCTCCTTCCTACAAGAACATTCTCTCCACAATTCCACCTCTGCTCTCTAGAGGATTGGAGCACAGGTAAGTCCTGTGGATTTCGTTGATTTATTTCTGGTCTTCTGCCTTCCTCTCGGACTCTGAACTCAGTGAGGGCTGAGGTTTCCTCTAATCCACAGCACTTTGAAGGTACCTGGAACTCAGTCAATATTGGCTGATGCAGTAGACACGTCTCTAGCACAGTGTCTGACACAGGAGCTGCCCCTCGACAGTCTTATGATTTAGGAGCTTGAGGAGACACTAAACTGTGAACTAGGTACTTAACATCATACACAAAAATCTGTTCCAGATACAAAACCTTAGACATGTAGAGTGAGACATTTTTATGCAGTATTTTTAAGATCTCATTTCTTGAATTGATTTTATTTTTATTACTTAGTACTAATTATACTCCAGTGTTCTTACCAACGGAATTAGAAAGGGGAAAATAGAGAAAATTAAAGCATCCAACAAAAACAAGTCGTGCCCAGGTGGCTTAGAGGTTAAGTCGCCTGGGCACAGTCCATGTCCATCCCAAGGCCCTGGGTTCTCGTCCCAGGTGTGAGGGAACAACCAAGATGAACAGCTAAATAAAATAAAGAAATGCTTCTTGCTCCTACCTCTTCCTCCCCATCTGCCAGCTCTCCTTGGATCCTGCCTGCATCTTTCCTTAAATAGGAAAAAGGGGTGGGGGCTGGGCAAAAACCAGAGAATACAAGAAATAGGAGACGCGGGGAGTCAGTGAAGCGCCAAGCAGCTGCGCAGTGGAAAGAAGGAAGGATCTCGCAGGAAGCGCATGAGACCACAGCCACGAAGGGATGAAAGGGGGAGGTGGGGGAGAAAGGAACCAGATCAGCATCCCTGCAGTTCCTGACAGCTCTCTACCTCCGAGATGGCAGTGTGACCCCTGAGAAGCCATCTTTTCTTTCCTTGCAGATATTTTTCCCAGCCTGTTGGAAGCCAGTTGCGGAGAAGACATTGATTCCCAGGCGTGTCCTTCATAAGAGACGCGCTTTCTCCGACACTCAGATTTCAAACATCCCCTCAGGTTTGCTAATAATCAGGTTTGCACATCCTGCAGGCACATGTGGAAAACCCAGAGAACCCAGGAAAAGCCACCGTGACTATAAAAGAAGTCAGTAGGAAGTGACTTTTCAGATTAGCCAAAATGTGTATTACACATTAGAAACAAACACCGGTAAGAAGACATAAAAGGAGCCCATACTTGTAATCCAGGGAAAGACAAGAAAAGATTCAGACATAAATCTTACAAAGAGCCTTGTGAAACTCGCGTGAAGGAAAGCACAAGACGCCCCTGAGAAATGCAAACGAGCATCTTCTAGGGAGGGTGGAAATGCCTCTGCCCACACCCTCTTCAGTGTGGACCCCGGGGGATGCGGGGACCCGGGTCTCACACATCTGCTCCCGCACGTGTGAGGTGGGAGGAGCTTCTTCCAGCCCACATGCTCTCCATGCAGAAATCCAGCACTTTGATCAGGGAGCCATGGCAAGCAGACCTTTTCCCACCTATGTGCCTAACATTGAGTCTGAAATTTCTACCCTCTCATTGCCTCAGGGGCCTTGCTCCTTCCTAAACCGAGGGTGCCATCCCCCTTCCCATCCATAGGCACCCCCAGCTGTCCTCTCCCCTCTGCCCTGGTCCCTGCTCCCACTGCTGACTGCTGAGAACATGGGCTGGTGATAGAGGGTGGACTGCGTTTTCTTCTCCGCCACTCTCCCCCTAAAAAGGACTCCATTCTTGAAGTCTTAGCCCCCAGCACCTCGTGCAGTGAGTTTACTAGAAATAGTCTTTATAGAAAGAAACTTCTTTAAAGTGATGGCATGGGCCCCCATTCAAAATGACAGCTGCTCAAAATGACAAAGAGGGGGGGTCTGGATGCAGACTTGTTACCAAATTGTTGCTGCACTCTGGACACCCATGATAGTAATAATAACTGCTAGGATTCTTTTTCCCACTGGTTTCAACCCCAACCTGCAACAGAGAGTACAAGCACCGTTTTGCTCCTTTGGCCCAGGAAGGAGACGCACACTCATGATCTCATGGCCTCTGGAGAGAAAGGGACAGAGCAGAGGGCTCCGCTGTAGGTGAGGGGGAGGTGACCTGGCGAGGGGTTACGTTGAAGGTGAGGAGGACTGTCGGGGAGGACGGTCATTTCTGAGTGGTCGGAATTCTGAGAAATTCTGGTGAGTTCTGGGAAGAGTGGCTGACACCCATTTTCCCCTTACGTGGTTGGCACTGGCACCAGAGGGTGTGACTTCTGCTAGGCTAGTGAGGACAGGTTGGGTAAGGACATGGGAGGGTAGGGGCTTGCCCATGCTGGGCTGTGGAGAAGGCCCCTGGGCCTGTCTCTCTTCTCGTGGTCATCCGGGAGTGGGTTCCTACAAAACGCTCCATGGTGGTTCCCGCATTGGCCCTCGCCAGCCTCTGGAAGCAGGTGTTTATCAGAGAAGAGGCTGCCGGAAGAAGGGGCAGGCGGGTTGCTCCCCGTAGCAGAGCATGTGAAGGACGCGGAGAAGACGGCCATCTAGGAGCAGCGGAGAGAGGCCTGGCGCAGTTCTCCGTCAGTCCTCGGGAGGAACCAGCCCCGCGGACAGCTTGGTCTTAGACGTCAGGCCAACAAAGTGCAGAAAATTCATGTCTGTGGTTTGAGTCCCCAGTCTGGGGGGCCTTGTTCAAAGCTAGATAGTGGGACCTGCCTTTTCCCTTGTCCTGAGCATCAGTCTCGTTCTCGTGGCAGTCACTCCAGCCTCAGGCCGGTGATCAGTGACCAAACCTGGAACTACAGACGCCAGCTCTCTTGCCTCAGAAGGGACCAGCAGAGCCCACGACACCCAGCTCTGCCTGCCCTTCCTCTCCTGCGCCCTGTCCTCCATCGGGGCCTCACGCTAACCTCCCTGTCGCAGCTCTGTAGGGCGCCAACTTGACACCTGGCACCTGGGCAAATGCGTGTGGTCGGCCGTGCCCTTCGCAGCTCAGAGGCAGGTCCACTCACCTCCCTGTCTCCAGCTCGACTTCTTCCTCCCTGCCAGCTTGGGACACGGGGACACCCCAGAAATCCTAACTATCAGTGAGGCTGTAAGAACACAGCGTCCGCCTCCCGGCCACGGAGCCACGGGCACAGACGCTGTATCCCCAGGGGATTTCTGTGCCCCGTGGAAGGATCCTTCCCCACCTGCATGGCTTCTCAATGCATTTTCACGTGCACTATGTCGGGCTGCCTGGGGATCCTTAGAGAAACTTTCAAGTCCTTGTCAGCAAGGCAGCTAATGTGACAGACGAGGGGGGAAGAAAGGAAGGGGGAGTCTCACCGCTTTCAGACTCAGGAGGGAGAGACCCCACTGTTTCCCTCCCAGACTTTGCCAGCTGACAGCCTCATTGCTCAGTTTTCTCTGGACTCTAGAAGAAAAAACTTTTTCTTTTTCATTTTGCAGACATTTGGGGGTGGGGGAGAGGTAGTGATTTTGTTTGGCTTTCCTATTTTTTTTTAACCTCTAATTGCATTTCTCTGTCTGATGACAGCCCAAAGGTAAGTGGAAAGGGAGAGGTTAGAGACACCCGCTGCCTTCAATCGTGATTCAGTAGGTCCCAGCGGACTCACGCTCATAGGTCATTAATGGTCCCGTGTTTGCACAGCAGTTGGCTGTAAAGCAGGTGTGTCTGCACGTGGCCTCCTACTGCACCTCCTGGGAGAGCTGCACCTCCAGTAGAGAGGCTTCCAAAGTCGCTCCGTGTGTGAGTCACTTTCCAAGGCAAAGCGACTGAGCTGTCTCTAGGGGGCCAATGCTTCCTTTCAGCGAACATTCCAGAAGGCAAAGCCAACATTCTCTCTGAGTGGCCTCTATTTCAATAGACAGCTGCAGTTCATAAAGCCTTTGTTCTACTCAGAGTTCACAGTTTCCTCCAGTCATCTCAGAATCAGCTCCCCCTGTATCGACTGCAGCGGTGGCCTGATGTCTCTCCAGGGACCCCACACACCTGCCTCCACCCCAGCAGAGCCCAGCCTGCACCCTTCGTGCAGCCAAGGACACAGGACAGGCCCGAGCCAGCCTGACAGAGCCCGCAGTCCACACCCTCCCTGGGCTAATCTCGACACTCTCTGGGCCAAGTTTCCCAAAGCAGAACAAGCACCCGGGCGGGCCACCTGCCTCCATTTTGCGGGTTGAGTCTGAGCAGGGGTTCGACTCCAGGTCCAGCAGTCAGGGCATGCAGAGAGCAGGAGTCAAGGCCCCAAATCATGAATCTCACCCAGCAGCCCTCACCTTGACCGGGGAAGGCAGCATTTCTCCGGCTGCATTGGAGCCAGAAAGTGAGTTAAAGAGACGAGAAGGTTCGAGATGACAGCAACTTGGCAGCTGGACTGAAGGGCTGCTTCGGCCAGGAGAGGCAGAGCAGAGGTGCAGCCGATAGGTGGGAATGCCGCCAGAGCAGGTGCCGGGGAAAGGGGACGAGGGCAGCGGTCAGGAAACAGCACCAACGAGTCCTCTGAGCAATTTAAGAGGAACTGCCAATGGCCTCATCAAAAACCTCGTCACAACCAGAACGTCACTAGGCAGGGACAAGAGCGGAGAGCTAGTGCTGATCACCCTAAAACTCAGTAATCCCCTGGCCTGTTCCCTCCCAGCTCTGCTCCTGGGCGTGTCCTCACTGCCCCTTTCCCCTCTGGCTATCACCTGGCCACTTTGTCAACGAACTGCACTGGCTTCTGCTGGCTGCACATCTTGTTCCTGGAGGGGAGGGGGACGACGTCTCTCAGAGTGAGACCCCCAGACCTTGCAGTAACAGGCTGACACCCTTGCCTTTACTGCCACTTGCTGGCTGTGAGATTCTGGACAAGTGATTTCATGTCGTGCGGGCTGTCTCCCCACCTGTGACGTGGGATTATGAGGGACCTATCCCCGGGGGAGCCTGGAGAGGGTTAGGGTGACTGTTCCATACAGTGACTGAGCAAACCAGAAGTACCAACGCTGCTAGAGCAGCCCAGCCTCAGGGCACAAAGAGGAGGCCATTTCTCCTATCCTCGTCTCTTCCTCTGAGTGGTGCCTCCCTCAGGCTGAGCAGTAACTACAAAGGTAAAGCCACAGGGTCTTGAGGCTGGGACATATGGTTGGTCCACAAAATCCCCACCCTTGCTGGCCAGAGAGGCAATGTTAGCTCTCCTGCCTTCTTCACCCCTGCCCAATCACCCAGTTCGGCATCTGTTCCTCTTTCGATGTTCCAGACTGGTCAGTGTAAGGGGCGTGGAGGAGCAGGAGACAAAAGGAAAGATGTGATAAAAGTCCCCCGCCCTCCATCCTGCCTCACACTCAAGGCTAACTGGCTAAGCAGTGCTCTGCCAGCCCGTCGCCCAGCCCGGTAGGACAGAGGTGGGAGGAGGGAGGAGAGGCCAGGCAGGAGGCAGGGCTGCTCTGGGCACTTCTTCCAGGAGCATCGGGACGCGCACACACTCACATGCAGGCACACACACAGAGCTCACAAACATAGGCTCACACACGAGTACACAGAGACACACAGGTTCTCACACAGGTACTCAACACAAGTGCTCACCGGTGCTCACACACTCACACACAGGCTCGCAAAGCATGGGGACACACAGGTACACACAGGTGCTCACACAGGTTCTCACACACAGGTGCACACAGGTACCCATGGGCTCACACAGGTTCACACGGGCTCACAAAGATTCTCACACGGGCTCACACAGGTACAAACGGGGCTCACAGGTACACACACAAGGGCTCACACAGAGGTACACACAGGTTCTCACACGGGCTCACACACAGGTGCACACACAGGGGCTCACATGGGTGCTCACACAGGTTCTCACACACAGGTGCACACAGGTGTACACAGGTACAGGTTCTCACACAGGGGCTCACACACAGGTGCACACAGGCTCACCCAGGTACACACAGCACACACAGGCTCATGCAGGTTCTCACAGGTGCACACAGGTTCTCACACACAGGTACACACACAGGGGCTCACACATACATACCAGGACGCACACGTGCACACACATACGGACACACCCAGGAGCTCACACAGCACAGCTGGCTGACGGCAGAGCTGGTGCCATGGGAATGCCCACCTCCCCCATCTGTTGGTGACATACTGTCCAGTCCTTATAACATGTCGTCTAGGGTTGTGGCGCGTAGATGTGACAGCTGTCACTGCTGACATGGCCTTCGGGGCAGCGGAGGCCCTGTTGCAGGCCGGCCGGCCTGTGGTGGAAACTCTGCCCGCCCGCCTCCCTGTGGCGCTGGGAGCTGCAGCGCCAGCAATGGCAGCTCAGCTTCGGGGCGAGAGGCCGTGGGTGCCCAGGGCTGGCTTTCCCGGGACTGTGAGCCCAGCACCACAGGGAGCCAGCAGCCTACCCCCTGGCCACTGACAGCACCCACTCAGGTAAAGTAAAACCCAGGAGAAGTACGTCTCAGGGAGAAAAGCCTTCGTTTTGACTTTTGCAAAATGTGTTGTTAGCAAATGTTGATTTTTTTCTGTTCAGAAATTGGCACTTGCTTATAGGTATGTGTGTGCGTAAACATGTGCATGTCAGTATATATATATGTGTGAGCATGTGTGTGAGTATACGTATGCATGTATTTGTGTGTGAGTATGTGTGTATGTCTGTAATGATTATGTGTGTGAGTCCATACGTGTGTGACTATATGTGTTAGTATCTATGTGTGAGCATGTGTGTATGTGAGTGTATGTGTGTGAGTATGTTTGTGTGAGTACGTGTGTGTGTGTGAGTATATCTGTGTGAGTCTATACATGGGCATGTATGAGTATGTATGTGTGTGTGTGCCCTGGACCCCCCATAAGCAAGGGGTCAAATAAACACTACAGGGTAAATCTGGGAGCCAACACCTCTTTTAAAATTTTGGTTTGGTAGTTGCACCCTGGTGGTGTAGAGGGTAAGGTCACCAGAGAGAGTCCACCTGGGGTCAGGGGGAACAGCCAAGATAAATAACTGAGTAAATAAATGCCTCTTCCTCCTCTCTTCCTGCTTCTGCCACCTTCATTCCTGCTTCACTTTCCTTTCAAAACAAAAGGAGGGTGGGGGGTGGGTGATTTAAAAGAAGTGCAAAGAGCTTCAGATCCCAGGAAGCCAGAAAAGGAGAAGAGAAGTATTGGAAAAGCACCGCAGTCTGTGAGCCAGCATGGCAGGACCTCGGAAAAGATGGCCTGGGGTCAGCAGAGGTGAACCCTGCTCCTAAGAAATCCCTGTGTCCCTGGTCAGCTCCAGCCTCGCACCCTCGTTCTGCAAAATCCTCTTCAAACAAATTCTTTTCATTCCTCAGCCTTCGCCCGATTGTTTGCTGCTCACACTTTCATTAGATTTTCTGAATATAAGCCTGAGATGACTCTCAATGCAAACAGGCGGTTACAGTCCATTTGAAAAACTGCCCACTGGAATAGAGAAGAGAAAACACATTTCTGTATTTACCCAAAAGCAGTGGCGCCTCACACAATAAGTTAAGATAATAATATTCTTGAGGGAAGCAAAATCCTCACTTCCAATATCAACTGTACAATGGGTTATCTGTATACCATTAAGAAAAGATTGCGGCCACGCGAACTAAGCCGACTCCAAGAGCTAGACCCTTTGCAGAAGTGCAGTCAGGACAAAGGCGGAGGGGAGACAGAAACATAGCCTCTCCCCTGCATGACCACCCCCAAGCGGAAAACTCTAAGCCTCCTGGAAACGGGTTGAGCATCTCACGCTCCAGGAGTCTAAGGGAACCACAGGACTGTAGAAGTCTGCAGAGGCACAGGTTTCAGGACTCACCTAGGCGCCAAAGCAGAAAGGCGAGCTTCCAGCCACAGTCCTGCCCCCTCCGACCATAGGCTAGGGGGAACTTAGGGGCAAACTTAAGTCCTCTGGCTCCCAGATAAGTGTCCTTCCCACCTGCTCCTGAGGACCTGGGCATGTCACATTATCAAAGCACTCTTTCCAGAGCATACCTTTAAAAATACGTAGTCCCCTTCATGAATCTGAAAGATGCAAGACTCCATCTTGTGCACTTTCTAAAAGTTCATACATTGAGTGAACTGAGGTGAATCAGCTTTTCCAGATATAGGGGCTAAAAGAGGAGTATAGAAAGAGCCTGGAACAGAGATAGAAAAAGAGACAGCGTCAAGGTCACCCAAAGGTCATGTGAGCACCCTAGGGTCATTAGGTAGATTCTGTTCTCCACCGTGCTGGAGCTGTGAAAGCTTTAGCAAGCTACTCAGCCTCTCTGCATCTCACTTGTCTTCCTTTGGAAAATGGGGGTAATCATAAGCATCTTTGCATGTAATCGGCATTACCACTGGAATTATGCATGGAGTCTGTGAGTCTGAGATGCACATTCCCCGCATTTTAACACGTCCACCATGCATCTCACAGTCTATGGCACCCTAGCATTTTAGATTTTAAAGGCACATCTTCCAATCAAGGGAGTCTTAGTTTGATGAAATACGGAGTTGTAATTATTAGTAGCATTATTACCAAAGAGATCTGACCATAAAATAATAATGAGACCACTTCCGCGAGCTGAGGACAATAAGCAGCCTTATTAGTTTATAAGCACAGCACAAATTTCCCGACTGGAAGACTCTCCTGGGACTCTCTGCTCTGGCTAAGATGGATGAATGCTGCCTTCTAGCAGTAACGTATTCTATAGATCTGTCTTACTTTAAGTAAGCTCAAGATAGGGAAATCCCAATTTCTATTTAAAGATTAATTGCTCTAATCCCTCAAACTAGAAGTCCTTCACAGAAGTATCCTTTACAGTGGGGTTTTCTCAACTTTATTTTTCATCATCACTCCCCCAAAACCCTTTTAGACATTTTTGTCTTAATCACTCCCCAATGAAAGCTTCATATTAAAGACATACTGTATATCTGCTTATTGGATGTATGTCTGTACTTCAGATATAAAAAGTTATATAACAATATATAAAAGAGTGTGCCCCCCTGGGGGCATTATTGCTCCCTATGAGAATGTAGACTTTAGAGACAGACTTGAAAGGCATTTTGAAATACTGTTTGATGGGAAATTTTATTTGCACTTGATTTTTCCATGACATGCCAAGTATGAAAGGAGGAAACCCGGGTAGCGTATCTGACAAAATGTCCACATTGGGGTGTCTGCTCTGCACATTACAAGCCTGTATCTCACCTTGGTTTTCAGACTATGCTCCCTGGCAACATACAAGGAAAATGAAGTATGTGCAAGCCAGACATGACTTTATTGTTGAGGAAGACTCACCCCAAGGTTAAATAAAGTTTTTATAATATACTTAAGTATGACAAGTAGCATGGATGATAAGTAGTTCATTAATAACCATTATGGGAATTATTTACATAGTGGGATCCCAAATACGTTTTTCTTATCTCTCATTATGAAATCCCGGGTACCTGAAATCAGCTTCCTAGTCAATGATTTTCCTGAATATTTTCTTGAGCTAGCATCCCTAGCATCACTGGCTGTGGCTAGGCTGAAGTTTCCTGATGCCCAGAGGAAGGGATTTGAGGCTCCATAAACAACTGCTTCCCACTTGCTGCTTCTGGTTTTGACGAGAAGTCCAAAGCAGCAAGAAGGAGGGGTTCATGGTGTGTCTGTCTTAGAGGAAATGTGGCAGAAGTGTCGTCCAGAAGATGGAAAGAAGAAACCTAGAAAATGAGCTCTTCAGCACTGAAAACTTTTGCACAAAAGGGAAGGACACATAGAAACTAAAGGATGGGTGGGAAGGGTGATGAGGGAAGCCACAGCTTCTATGAAGGTAACAAGAGAGAGACAAGACAGGACAGATCACCAATAAATAAGTCCATGAGTCACCCCAGCTCATGCTCAGGGGCCACCAAGTCTTTAGTTCAGAGACGGAAAATGAAAGTGACGCCATCTTGGACAATACCATCTTGGCTCACAATCGCTAATGGACACCTTCCAGGCATATTAAAAAATAAATTCCTGCAACTGTTGTGATCCACTCATCTCAATATTTCCATGATGTAAACAAACCTATAAATATTTAGGAGAACAAAGGTGCCTGTGTCACACTTCCAAGACAGTGGTTTGGTTGAAATCATTGACTAAGTTTTCTATAACTCCATTACATTGCTAAACATTTCATAACTAAGAAGAAAAAACACATGCCAGGGAGGGATATAAAAAGACCTTTTAGTTCACATAGCATATGAATCTTACCTCAACTGGAGCCCTGTCTCTGAGGTCCAGTATCAAGGATTGCTAATAATTTACCCTGATAAATTACTCTTAGATCTCATGGATGACCCTACCCATAAGAACAAATAGTAGACTTCAAATTAAGTAGACTCCAAAAACTGTCTACTTAATTTGAACTGAAATTGCTTTTCCTGTGTGAGAAACATCTTCATTGCCACAGTCCAACATCATGGAAGCAGCAGCATTGGCCAACAAGCAGCGCAATTCTCCATCCCCTACCCACAAGGCATAGACTGGTAGGCTCCCTTGAAAACCACCTTAGCCAAGAGCTAGAGTGACAGGCAGACTAAGCCTGTACCCTGACACCACCCCACTTCCCAGGAGACAGGCAATTTAGTTTACTGGTGTCTCATATGTCATTTTCTGCCTTTTTTTGCTCTTATTTAATCATAAGATTTTACATCCTTTTGCATATATATATATATATATATATATATATAAAATGTCACTTAAAGAAGTCCTTCCTCCCACTCTACAATAGGAGACTGCTATCATGTTGAAATGTTAAATAAATAAAAACCCATGATAATTTTCACCTTAATTATAAACTCCACACAGGAGGGCTGGATATTCAGTGCAGCCTCAGCTCTGTCCTGCTCAGCCTCAGGAGAATTAGGGACCTGGGAAGAGCCTTCTCTCTTCTCTGGGGTCTGAGAGACTTCTGCCCCTCTTGGGAGAGCCACTCCATCAACAGTGTTTATTCTGATGTGGATCCCAACCCCGCTGCCTCTACGTATCGCTGAGGTAGACAGGACCAGCGATAACCTCTGGCTCTTGTGTGATGACCTGCTGGGGTCCCTGACCTACAACTCAGTTAGCCAGACTCGGGCTCCTCCGAGATAAGAACTGAGAAGACTCCAGCAAAGCACGCCATCTTTCTTCCTGGGAAGAGGGTCCCAGGCCTTGCACCTGACCCCGATTTTCCATCTAACCATAAATAAATGACAGCTGCTCTTTTCTTATTTGATCAGTGGAGACGTTTCCAGACGAAGAGGACTGAAAAGAGGGCAGGGGACGTTGTTGAGAAGAAGAAAGGGCAGAAGAACAAAAACAAAGACTCTTCCTCACCACCACCTCAAAGCCAAGATCCAACCCTCACAGCCCTCAGAAGGAGCCGGCCCGGCCGACACCCGCGTGCTGGATTCCAGAACCGGGAGTTGGCACACTTCTGCCGTGTAAGCCCCCTGGTCTGCAGTGCTTACCTGACAGCAGCTAGAGCTGACCGACACAGACCCCCGTTCAGCAAACACGTGGTGTTCATTAGGGAGTGGGGACGGCTGGCCACGCCCAAATAATAGTCGCCTATAAATACAGACTCTTTGGCCCCAGCACCCTTCCAGGGGATCCTGATTCAATATGTCAGGAGGGCTCCAGATCTGCATTTCAAAACCATCCCGGAGGCCCACAAGTGGCAGGTAGTTCAGAGCCACTGAACAGACAAGCCACAAGGCATCCTTCGTTCTGTCTGCGAATCTTCCGAAGCTGAGCTTGGGAAGGAAAGTGTGTGTCCCTGTGCCCTTGTCATTCCCTGCAGGCTCTCATGTTCAGAAAGCATCTTCATTTCTACACTCCATAAATGAATATGAGAGAAGAAATGTAAGGAATGAGCTGAATTCAGTTCTCTTTTTCTCAAATTGGCTTCCTTGTAGACCACAGCAGCCCCAGTCCTGTGTCCTGCTGCCCTCCCCAGCTCCTGGTAGCCATGCTCCTGATGTGGTCAGAGGCTGAAAGGGCAGCAGGGACAGGACCCAGCCCAGGTGATGCTGTTCACAGCTCGTCTGCCAGAAGCCGCGGGGCTGGGAGCTAGTAGTGTGCGAGGGTCTCTCCACAGAGGGAATAGAGATCAAAGTGTGGATTTTCACAAAGTCCAGACTTAAACCCGTGTTCTGCCATAGCTTCCTTTTCAAAGAAAGAAGCACCAGCTCGATACAAGTAGGCATTTTCAAGTGCTTTATTGCATATCACTATGGCTAGTTCACCTACACGAGGCCATTTTCTCACGTGAATTATGATATCACGTCTGTGCACACAAGCAGGAAAAGTCCCACCTGAGACACCTGCCCAGTCCCCAGGCAGAATGCTCACCTGTGAGAGGACAGATAGGCCCTGTGCTTGCTTGAAAATGGTTAAGGACATCAGAACTCAAATAAAACAACACCATACTTCAAAAGAGCACAAATACACCTGTGGACTGTTTTTCCAGTTTCATTTAACCTAAATAAAGCAGAAACATGTGATATCCGCCTGACCGCTCTATGGTGTTCTAATTCAGCTCTCTTTTCCCCCCGTGTCATAGTTATCTACAACTACAGAACAAATTACCCCCAAATGTAGTGGCTTAAAAACAGCAGACATTATCTCACATCTCTGGGGCTCAGAACCCAGGATGTCTTCACTGGGTGCCTCAGCACTAAGTCTCCCAGGAGAAGCTGTCATCCAGGGCTGGGGTCTCATCTGAAGGCAGAGCTGGGGCTTGGGGGCAAGAATCAGCCTCCAAGTTCACTCACATGACTATTGGTGATGTGAAATCTGACTCTTGTCACATGGGTCTCTTCACCAGGTTGCTTCAGAGTTCCAGAAGGCTTCCCCCAGGGTGAGTAAACCAGGAGAGTGAGAGAGAGAGAGAGGGAGGAGAAGACCAAAGTCACCACCATATATAGCTGATCTCAGAAGTGACTCCACCCCTTTGCCACATTGTGTCCATGAGAAGCCAGTCACTAGATCCAGTCAACACTCAGGGGAGGCGTGAGGAAGCAGAAGGGGCGAGGGAGTTATCCACAGGCTGCTTCCCACATCCTCGAAGTAAGGTTTCCACGTGGCCATGACTCTCTGTAACCTTCTCTGCAAAGTTCTCTGTAACCATTCCTCTCCATTCTTGTCATAGGTCAGAGAGATAATCTCCTCTGGAAGGATCTCCCTCTGCCCTGTTCATATATACATACGCAACGAAGAGTTTCAAAGAAATCGTGGGAAATCCTTCAGTGGCCTATTACCTGAAATGTTTACTGAGTATAAAGTGCTTTGCTCCCACGTCTTTCCTGATGTCGACAATAGAGAGATATGCGAAGGAAGCTTCCTTTACCTGGCTTTCTGACTGTAATGAAGCCATTGCTGGGGTCTGAGATGCTGTCCCGCATGAATGATAAATGCAGATAAATGATGCCGTCAGCAGGCATCGACGAACTCGCTGCAGGGGACCTGACATTAAACATGTGTGACTTGGAAGGCCCTACTCAACCTTGCCACGGTAACGCAAAAGCAGCACTAAACAATGTGCAAACAAACCCCCAGGGCTATGTTTCAATAAAACTTTATTTACACAGAGAGCAGGCAAGGTTTGACTCGCGGGTTTTATTTTGCTAAAACTTCCTGTGCTCTACTGGAGAATTAAACAACACTTAGCAATGAGGGTCCAGGATAGCTGTACGTGACAGTTTTTGACAGACATTTAAGGGACACGTGTGCAAAACGCTTCACCGTCAACGCATGCAGTCATTCTGAGTCTGCGCTGACAGCCACCTCCAGGTAGGGAGCATCCGACCTGTGCGTCTAACGTGGCCTGAAGTCACGCCAGACGTGCGAGGCTGTTGCAGGCACAGGCTAAGGGTGTAAGAGCCAAAATGACATTTTCCCTCTGCTGTCCTAAGATGAGCTTCGGCCTGGCCAATGAGAACATCAGTAGCTTTCGATCCTTCTAGCGGATGGTCAACAGGGCTACAGCGGACTGGTTGTGACGTGTCATGTGTTGGAAGGAGACAGGCAATGCAGGTGAAGGAAAACGCTCATAATCGTGATGACTGGCCCTGAGGAAGCAGCCAGGTCATGAAGACATTTCAAGTCTGAAACAAGAGTTGGGGGTGGTCACGAGTTCAAAGAAGCTTAACACGATCTTGTCACTCGTCCTTCACCCACAGAACAGGGAACTACGTTACTGCAAACAGGGGACTGCCTTCCAGCACTGCCGCTTCCAGCTATCAGTGGCTTGCATTCCAGAGGTCCCCAGCATCTGCTCTCTGTGTGCTCTTACCTGCTGCACCCTTCCCAGGAGCAAAGGTGTGCGTCTCCACATCTCTTGGACCTCACAGGGGAACCCGTGAACCAGGCTTGAGGGTGGCTTCTGGAGACAATACATTTGTAATCACAGTGCCTGACACGCATAATCAGTCAATGTCTTCTCCTCAAATGTGATCAAAAATTAATTTAGGTGTGCCCTGGTGGAGCGGCAATTAACATAGGTGCTCCCAAGGATGCAGGCCACCTACCCCTGGGTTCAAGTCCTGGGTCCAGGGGAAACAGTCAGTGTAAACAACTAAATAAAAATAAATAAAATCCTTCTTACTCTTCTCTCTTCCTGCCTGCCTGCACCTTTCCTTTAAGAAAAAAAAAATGTTTTCAAGAAATTCAGCTTTAACGGAGACGTCGTTGTAATGAATCAGTGTTAGCTGACTCGCCCCTCACCCGTGTCACAGCATCGGCTGATGACCGTTTCTGCGCAGCAAACACAGTCCTAACCAGTAATGTCGTTACCCGGAGCTTGTCTGAAAAATCCTTCGCCAACACGGCTCAACACGCAGCAGTCGTGCTCTGAGGAATCACGTGAGAAAACAGAGAGAAATCAGGAATTCAAAAACCACTGAGGAAGTTCAACTTCCAGGTTGGCAGTAGTTCCCCAAAAATCACTGGGAAAAGGTGTATGTCAGGGGTGCCCGAATGATAACCTGCATCAGCGTCACCTGGAGGGTTGGCTACTCAGACAGCTGTGATCCGAAGTGTCTGGTTGTCTGGCTGCGTGGATCCAGGGGAGACTGGGAGCTCACAGGTCTGCACGTTTCAGGTGATGCAGATGCCACTGGTCCAGGAACCACACTTTGAGGACCACTGCTCTGGGGACGGTGTCTGCAAGGGGACAAATAATAGTGAGGTTTGGAGGCACACAGATCTGCTGCAGCTTCTCAACTCTGCCCCAGCAGGGACGCTGCCCTGGGGGCTATAAAGGTACCAGTCTGTGCGCCTGTAAATCTCCATGACAGAAACGGGGGGCAGGCTGGACCTGGTTTGTGGACAGCAGCTTCCCCTCCCCGGCTCCAGAGGAAGCACCTGAGCCAGCGCCAGGGCCAGAGGAAAACCGAGAGGCCCTCGCTGCACCCAAGACGGTCTCTTCGCACGCCCACCTTCTTCCTGAGGGGTTTTGTCTGCACAGGAGCAGAGGACCAGAGAGGCCCTGTCGCCTGAACTTTCTCTCTTAAAACGTGTTCCCAGGAGCTCAGTGCACCGTTTTGTGCAGACGCAACGCAGCAGATTAACACTGAAAAGCTTTAGAAGCAAAGGGGTTGTCTAGTGTTTCAGTCTGTTCTCACTCATCTCCTGCACAGCTCTGGCCTCCCGAAGACTAGAATGTAAAGTCTAAGAAAGCTAAGACCTGGCGTGCCCTCGTGGAGCAGCAGTTAGATCCGCTGCCACTGGTGAGAGCTCAGTCCACATACATCCCAAGGACCTGGGTTTGCATCCCAAGGCTGGGGGTGGGGACCAAGAAGACCACAACTGAACAAAAATAAAGTGCTTCTTCCTCCCCTCTTTTCCTGCCAGCCTACCTCTGCTGGCCTTCATTGCTACCTGTGCCTTTCCTTTAAAGAAAAAAGAAAACTGAGACCATTACTTCCTAGAAAAGTGCCTGGTATAGGGTAGCTCCTCAAAAAATATTGACTGAATGAAAAAGTCGATCAAATCAGTAAACCTTTCCCTGTCTCAGGATTTCCAGATTTACCTGCAAAGTCCAAAGACAATGGTGCTTCCTTCCTCCTGTCATTCTAACCCAGGGATGGTGGGACTTGGGAGGCGGGGTGGGGGCATGGGGGGGATTCCAGGAGGGAGGCTGGAGGGGAAGGGGATGAAGAGCATGGCTCCCCGGTGTGTAGTGAATCCATCAGAATGCTGGTCTTTGTTTATGTGCCATTTGCAACTGTCCAAGGAGGAAAAAATGAGAGCGCAGGCTTGAGAACCTTCCAATGAGCAAGAGAATATAAGTAAGACCTACAATTTGGGGTGGCCAGCTGAACTGGCAGAAGGTCAGTGAGGCCATGTTGCAGCTTAAGTTGTCAACAATAGGCAGAGTTTAGGGACTAACTTCCTCACAAAGGGTAGGTCCAGGGCATGATGCCCATTCTCCAAAAGGTATTTCACAACCATGAGTTACGCAAGGTATGGGTTCAAGGGTTACATTCCTGATGACTAAGCGCTGCATAAGGGCATGTCCTTATCTTTTGACATCAAGTTCTGGAAGAACCTGACAGAGAGGGTTGGAAATGTTTTGTGATAGATATCAGAGCACTCACATTTAATTCTACTTGAGACATTCTCAGCCTGACTAGCCAGTCAGCAGGACTCCTCCTCCGTCACCCCGTTGAAAATGTTCTATCTACTCTGGCTTCTTTATCAACAGCCAGACAGGTCATTTAGAGCATAGGTCCTAAAATAAAGTCGGTTGAGGTCCATGGATGGTTCATGCTTTCCAGGTCAGATCTTCAGTGGAGAAGTAGGTGTGTGAAAAGAGTTGGAGCAGGGTATCTTAATCTCCTTCCAGAGAAACAGAACTAACAGGAGAGGCCGACAGAGAAGAGAGGTTCGAGGAATTGACTTGTGGAATTATGGGGACCAGCAAGCCCAGACTTTACAGGGTAGAGTAGAAAGCCAGGAAGAACTGCAGCTCAAGCTTCAGGGTGTCTGCTGGCAGAATCCCCTCTTACTCTGGGAAGGCCTTTTCTATGAAGACCTTCGAGTTTTTAGGGAGGGTAATCTGCTTTCCTCAAAGTCTGCTGATCTTAAAGGTCAATGTCACCTAAAAAAAAAAAAAACCTTCACAGAAACATGTAGAATAATGTTGGATCAAATATTTGGATACTGTGACCTAGTCAACACACAAAATGAAGCATCTCATGGGGTCATGCTCTGTCGGTGATGTAGAAAGAGAAGGTCAGTCCTTGGTGCTTCCAGAACTTCTGGTTCCTCAAACTACAGGAGCCCCCTTCTGAACCTGTGAGTCCTCCCAGTATTCTGCAAATATCCCATTAAATATTCAGAGTAGGTTTCACTTTCTAAAAACAAGAGGGAGAAAAGAGAGGAGAGGGGAGGAAAGGAAAAGAGAAGGGCAGGAGGACGGAGGAGGAACAACATTCTAAGTGACCAGGGTGCAGTCAAAAAGCCAAATCCAACACAAACTTGACCCAGAATGCCACCATCTCCCATACCTGTGGTCGTGGAATCAAGTCCAGTTTTCTGTGAACCCTGCAAGGAATAGTTTGAGAGCAGTTTTGCTTTACCCAGACATGCCACAGCTCTTCATCACAGAGATGCATAATCACATTCTAAGTCTCCTGTGAGCCACTGAAGCTTGTATGTTTGCTTTTATATTTTCCATGGCCAAAGTTTATTAATTCATGCCATTGGAAAGCGCTGAAAGGTCCCCAGGAGGGTTCCTTCAAAGCTGCAGGACGGGCTTGGAATTTGTTCTTGTCTGAATTAACAGCAATCATATTTCCCAAGCTTGGACTTTTCTGAAAACTGAACAGGAACAGAACTGTTTTTTCTGCAAACATGGTGAGAACTAGGATGCTGACTGAAGTTATTTTTCACAACTTTTCCACAAAGTTGCACACAGAGACTCCAACCTGAGTGGAGTAATTAATAAATTATGTGAAATCATTTGGCCAGGAAAAAAGATGGTTTGAAAAGAAACCTAGGTAATTTCAACAGGGAAAATAGACTTTACATTTGTTAGGGAAACCATCTGCCATTTCTAACACCAGAAAAGAGGGAGAAAACAAAACTTAGCTGAGAAGAGCCCAAACCAGGTGCATCCTAATTAACATAGAGTCTCATCCATTATCAAGCAGCACTGGGGTTATGAGATAAAGAATTTAGCCTGTGTTCATACTGATTGCTAATTAAGAGGTAACCTCACCAATCAACTTCAATCTGTAAAATAGCCACATTAAATTCCTATCTACAGCACATTGTTGGAATTTGGATTTGAGGCCACTGAATTCACAAGCGAAGTTACTGTACTACATGAGAGACACATGTTCACTACCATCACAGGGGTCTCTAGCCCATGAGAGGAGTTTGATAGTAATACCTGCTACAAGTGAAAAAAACAACTCATATCGGTGAGGTGCTCAAGTTTAACATAATCAATGTTAAGTCAGATTGACAATATGGACTCCTGATGATTATGATGAAAATGATACTTCAATTTAACAATAAGAGAAACATGTCTCATGGTTCATAAATTGAGGGACAAGCTGCAAATGATTGCTCTAAAGAACCCTTATCTATTTCCTTCTGGAAGAGATAAACAAAGAACCTTGAAAGTGATAGGCTCTAATGCTGGAAGATTACTGAGATGCAAAATTTGCATTCTCCTTCGGGTATTACTCTTGCTATTTAGGTTTTCCAAAGTATATTGGCTTTGTTTTATTTTTTTTTTTTTTAGAGCATTCATAAAAATGCTCTTGACTACTTGAAAGTAGTCAAAACATCCATACGGCCAATTGAGAGAAGACCCAGCAGGCAGCTTTAGAGAAAAACAACTGTCAACAGGCTCTTGTTTACGACCTTCTGCTATTCCTCATTTTAAAACCCATTTCTTGTTTTTTCTTTCTGTTAAAAATGCCATTAAAAATTTGAAAGGAATATATAAATGGCTTTGGGCAACATCGTATGTCCGAGATATGATTGAGATGGAAAGTATGTGCACACTAAATATCGGACAATCGCAGGTCGAGGGCACTGTCGAGACCACTCTAGGGACACTCTGTTACTTACTTGCTCTTGGGAGAGTTTATATAAATATTAATATTTCTATGCTGCCAGCGTAAGATACGACCACACAAATATCAGTTGCAAGTTACACACAGGCTTTATTACTCACAAGTTCCTGGTGCCTGGGTTCAGCTGAAGAGGGGCCCCGCGGCCATCTTCTCTGGAACAGCGGCTGCGGCGATGATCCCTGAGTGGAGAAGAGCTGAGCGTCCGACGGGACACCGGCGAGCAGTTGCTTCCAGCCGCTCACCGTGCGGAGCGTCGTAGGGTCTGCGTCAGAGTCTAGACGACTGACATGTTTGAAGTGGGAGCCCCTTTAATAGCTTGAATCCGCAGGCTATCGGCTGGGTACACTCAGGGGTTTGTTATCACATCTTAACGGTCATTTTACACACCACACCTTAACACACATTGCTGTGTCAGGACATTGCCGACGTCTTGTCTGTCACTCAACATAGGGTTACTCACTTTACTAAGCACAAGCAAGGCTCCACACAAGTTTAAACATGCTCTTTCTGAGTTTATAATAGCGACATATATTGCATCAGAATATTTCAAACAACTTCAAAATAATATTATAACATTTTAACAATATCATTTCTTCCAATCTGTGAGTGTGGGCTATTTACTTTGGTGTTTGTCTCCTTCAATTTCTTTCATCAAAGTCCTGTAGTTTTCATTGTACAGATCTTTTACTTCCTTGACTAAATGTATTTCTAAATATTTTGGGGTCTGTTGCTATGTGAATAGTTTATTTCTTTTTCGGATCATTCTTGTGTATTGAAACACAACTGACTTCTCTATATTGACGTTATATATTCCAACTTTACCAAACGTAATCATTAATTCTAACAGTTTTTAGGTTAAGTCTTTAAGATGTTCTATCTTTAAGATTATATCAACTGCAAATAAGGGCAACTTACGTCTTCCTTTCTTATTTGGATGCTTTTATTTCTTTGTCTTGCCTCCTTGCTCTAGCTAGGACTTCTAGTACCATGTTGAGTTGAGTACAGAGAATAAACACTTGCCTTTTTCCCAACCTTAGAGGAAATCTTTCATCTTTTACCATTTAGTGTTGCATGAAATAGAATGCCCTACCTTCATTTTGAATGGCACATATTAGGCCTGTGATTACTACCTCTTGTAGGTATTTAATCCAAGTCTAGTTCCTTGCACCTGTGATCCATTTCTACCCCTACTCTCAAGATGAATTAATCCTGCTTAATCTTTAGAAGAATAAAGGTCCTGAGGTCTATCTCCAGGACAACTGGCCAACACTCTTGCATTAATCTTTGACTTGCTTAAATGATAAGATAACATGTACCAGAAGGAGGGGATTTAAAAGCCCTTTTGTCTAAGAGTGAATGTGGGAATCTCCTTGTCCACCAGCTCTGGTATTTACACCTGCATGTAAGTTGCCCTATTAAACTGCTGCTGTATCTCATGGTTAGGCCTGCCTTTTTGTTCAGATTCAAATGACTAGTCACTCCGGGGGAAGCTGTTATTCCCACAACTGAACTAGCACAATGCTAGCTGTGGGATTGTCATGTATGACCTTTATTGAGGTTTGTTCTCTATACCCAATTTGATGAAGGTTTTTTATCATGTAACGATATATTTTATCAAATGTTTTTTCTTTATTAAGTAGTCGTGTGATTTTCTTCATTCTCTTACTGTGGTATATCATGTTTATCGATTTGCATCTATTGAACCATCCTTTTATCCTAGGAAGAATTCCCACTTGGTCATAATATGTGATGCTTTTAATGTGTGTTGAATTCAGATTTGCTGCTATTTTCTTGAATTGTTTTGCCTCTATACTCACAAGGGGTGCTGGTCAATAATTGTCTTTTTTTTATAGTAGTGTCTTTATCTGGCTTTGGTATCAAGGTAATGTTGGCTTCATAAACTGATTGGGGGACCGTTCCCACTCAACGTTGTTGGCCTTTGCACAGAAATATAAAAAGGAATCAAAAGACTTGTGTGGATCCACAGGGGACCCAGAGTAGCCAAAGCAATGATGAGAATACAGGACAAAGCCAGAGATGTGACTCTCCAGATTTAAATCCATTTGTAGGTCAGCATTACTACAAAACTATAGTAATTAATGTAGTTAGGTACTAGTATAAAAGAAGACCCACAGACCAATGGAAGCGAATAAAGAGCCCAGAAATAAAGCCCTGCATAGATGGTCAACTACTACTTGATAAGGGAGCCAAAAGCACTCAGTGGGGGGAAAGAACAGTCTCCTCAACAAGGGGAAACTGTGAGGGAAACTGGATACAACTAGGCAGAATATGAAAATGAGCCCCGGTTTTACACCACTCACAAAACAACTCTAATTGGATTAAAAATTTAAACATAGACTTGATTCCATAAAAAATAGAAGACCTAGGGAATAAGTTCCTCAACATTGGTCTTGAAAATTATTTTTGGACAAGATACAAAAAGCACAAACAACAAAGCAAAAACCAGCATGTTGGATTCCATCAAAATAAAGCTTCTACACAGCAAAACAAAACAAAACAAAACACAATAGAATAAAAGGACAATTTAAGAAATGGAAAAAAAACATTTGCAAACTATCTATCTGACAAGGAGTTAATTTCCAAGATATATAAAGAACTCACACAACTCAATGAAAAGATGGAAGGGTGTGCCCTGTGGTTCAGGCAGCTGAGACGCTGGCGTGTGGACCACCCACAGCCCAAGGATCCAGGTTCAAGACCCAGGGCCAGGGTGAAAAATTAAAATGAACAAGTAAATGAAAATGCTTCTTTCCCTCTCCCCTCCCTCCCTCCTCTCCATGGTTCTTCCTCCTCTCCTTTCCTTCCTTCCTCTCTTAAAAAATAGGCAGAAGAATTCAATAGATGTTTTTCCATTGAAGACATCCTAATGGCCAATAGTCACATGAAAAGATGTCCACCATGACAATCATCAGGGAAATGGAAATCACAACCCCGGTGACAGACCTCCTCACATCTGTGAGAATATTTGGCATCAGAAAGACAACAGATACGTGTGTTGGGGAGGGTGTGAAGACAGGGAACCCTCTGCATTATGGGTGTAAATATAAATTGTTACAGTCGCTGTGAAGACAGTATGGCGGTTCCCCAAAAAGTTAAAAATAGAACAATCATATGATCCCTCAATCATTCTTATGGGTTTACTGTCAAAGGAAATGAAGAGGCTATAGAAAAGATATCTGGACTCCTATGTTTATTTTAACATTATTCATAATAGAAAAGATATGGAAAAAACTTAAGTGCTCATAATAGAGGAGGATGTGAGATTTTATATCACATAAATGAATAGAGAATTTATATATTTATATGTTATTAGTACACACATATACACTGTGAGAAAAGAGGAAATCCTGCCATTTGCAATGACGTGGCTGGAACGTGAGCATATGGTGCTAAGTGATATAAGTCAGATAAAGACAGCTACGGCATCATGTCATATATATATGCAATTTGAAAAAGCTGAATTTATAAAACAGTAGGATGGTGAGTCTACCTGGAGTTAGGGGAATTAGAAAGGTGCTGCTTAAGAGCACAAACTTGGAGCCGGGAGATAAATAAGACTTCGAGATCAAAGGCACAGACTAGGGATTATAGTTAACAGTACTGCATTACAAACTCTAAGTGACTAGATCTTAATTGTCCTCACCACACACACAAAAAAATGATACTGTGATGTGACAGAGGTGAAAGCTGATGCTAAGGTGGTAATAATATTATAATATATATGTGTATATATTGCACCTTAAACTTACACAGTTATACGTTATGTCTCCACTTTTTGAAAAATGGGGAAAACAGCCCTTTTGGAAAAGTTGTCAAAACTGATCTTCAGATTGCTCAGGTGGCCTCTTCGAAGGCCAGCAGCACAGCAAGAGGGCTCAGTGGGGCCAGGACAGCGCTGGAGTGGGGCAGCCCAGAGACTGGGACTCCGCTGTCACTGCAGGGAAAGCCCCGGCCTCCCCGTCTGACCAGCGGGCCCAGCACCCGAGGGTCTGCCTGTGACCTGGACCACTGCTGAGGTGACACCATTTGACATGCACCAGCAGCCTGTGACAGGACTGACAACTCTGCTAACCAGTGTGGTGTTGGTTTGATCACCCCAATCCTTTTTCATTCTTCAACTTAAATCTGTTTGGTGTCTTTAGAGAAGGATCTAGAACAGCATTTCTCAAAGTGTGGTTCAGAGACCCCTGGTGGTCCCTAGACCCAGTCAGGGGGTCTGAGAGGTCAAAACGTGTGTGTGTGTGTGCACACCTGTGTGCATGTGTGTGTGTGTTTATAATGCTGAAATATTCTTTGCTTTTCCCCACTGTTATTCTCTCTTGACTATGGTGGAAGTTTCCCAGAGATTACATGACATGATATTGCAAGAGACCGGGGCAGAGAAGGGACTCCAGCTGTCCCCGCTTCAGCCTGTCACCTCTCTAGGTTCACCCCACCTTCGATCCCCAGTTGGGGCACTTGGACACCGCCTCCCAGCCCCATGCTTCTCCGCTGTCTTCCTGTGGAATGCCTTCTGCGTCTTGTCAACCAGAAAGGCTCAAGTCCATGCTCCCTAACCCTTGAGATCCGTTCACTATCACCATTCCTACCCACCCAAAAACCAGTGGAAATCTCTTACTGTTCTAGAACATTGCCTATGTTCTGCCTTGTATTATGCGTTTACTTTGCTGTTCCTCTAAAATCTCTAACAAGTGACGTGCTCTGGGTAGACTCGCGTCTAGTTCTTTAAAGTTCACAAAGCAATTCCAATCTGCTGCCACACTCTTGAAAACATGCTTAGTGGCCTACATCGCTCTCTTGTTTTAGGTGAGGATGCTGAGACCAAGAGCGTGGCTTCCCCATGTCACTCATTTGATATGTGCTCAGGCTGGGTCTCAAGCCTGGGTCTGGAGACACCAAGACTCAGTTATACATTCTCTTCCCAGACTGATCACACGTGGACGAAGTCTCAGGGACATCAACAGCAGATGACCCTCAGTCTTCTGCTATTCATTTCTCATGTAAGTTCTCCACATAGGACATACCTGAAGCGCCTTTTGAAAAAAAAAATGTTAAGGGAAAACAGGTAAAATAAAGTCCTAATACCCATAGTTTCTTTTTAAATAGCTAACAAAAATGCTGTTCTCCAATTTCAGATTTCATGCTCCCTTGAGATGATTTTATTTGCTAAAAGCCTGTTTCTTCTTGATGCCTTTGTCGTGTTTATTTTTTATACTTAGAGCAATTCCTATGCCCTTGGAAGAGATTCTATTCAAGGAGATACATGCCAACACATAATATTAAATAATGATGTGAATTCCCAGGAAAGTATACCGCCTCCACTCTGGACCATGACCACGGGAGGCAGCAGCAGCCCATGGAAATCACGTAATGACTCTGTGAGAGACAGACACAGTGATCCTGCCCCTCACCCCCATCTCTCTGCAAAAGCCCATTTTTCATAACTAACTTCAATGGCACTGAAATTCGCTAGGAAATCAGTATTCGTGGCAGTGGTGGCATTCTCATCTCTTCTACAATTTCTATGTTCTAACAAGCAAATAAAGATAAGAGGAATACTTTGTCAAGATTTAGGCAGGTTATCTCTGTCCTCAAATATCCTTAGGTAAAGGATAGCCTCATGTGTGACTCAAATTGGCCTCCATGTCCTTTATTAGCTGTTGAATTACTTTTGAAAAATACCTCAAAGTGCATCTCAATTACCCCATGACTGGCTGACAAGTGGAAGCTCAATGGAAACCCCCACCCCCCAAGAGTCCTCACATGAGTGTGAGAGGCAAGTCTTATAATTTTTACTGGACTTTGGAACATGCATATCCTCTTCAAGTGCTATGCATGTTAAATAAGTTGTATTTATGTGAATATTGTATAAAACCTCCGTAACACAATAACACATTAACAAGGACTCTCCCTCAGGTTGTGTAGCAGAGTCGGAAAGGGTCACTGCTATTGAGCAGTATCAGCAATGGAAGACACATTCTGTGCGGTGAAGGAGAACACGCAAATTCTCACCCATCAGCCAATGGCACATGACCAAGAGTGGACCAGCCTGGAAGGAGAAAGCCATCTCCATCAGACCGAGTGGGGTTACTGCACTATGCCATGGGACAATCCTTGTATTTCATGAATCCTGATGAGAACTCCCTCTGCAGAAATAACAGAACATCCCTTAATATATAGCAGCTTACAAAGCATTTTCCAAACGTGCAATGGGACAGAGGTGAGTACAGCCTCAGCTTCCCCGTAAGTGGGGCAGAGAAGTCTTCGTGTCTGGGGAGCATGGGTGGGGGGAGTTAGTGGGATGACACAGGGCTATATGGGCATGTGGTCAGCACTCAGCAGGTTCTGAGCTCTCACCCAGCTCTGGGGAGGTGAGTGTTGCTATCTCCAACGTGAAGATGGGGAAACTGAGGCTCAGAAACTGTCAATGATGTAAAGGTGACAAAGTACACCCCCAGAGAAGAGAATCTGCATCTTGTTTCTTCTTTTCCAGTGCATACAGTGTTCACATTAAAGAGTATCCTAGATTCGGGATCATTGTTTTCATCACCATTTGGAATTAGAAACCAGCCTTCTTAGAGGAAACGGCCACTCAAACTCCACTTAGAGGGCAGCCAGTGCGGGGATCAGAGCTGGGTCTTAGAGAATCTGGCTGTCCCAGTTTGCACACAGAGCTGAGTCCCACATACATCCAAGAATCCTTTCTTCTCCTTTCTGCTGTTTGGTTTTTCTTGGTAAAATGGGCTAACCTCCCAGAGTTTTCTGAGCTTCAAATATAATTGTTCATTCTGCAATTCTATCTGTGGAGTGTGCACATCCACCTGGAAAGTTCCCAGTGGGTGATGCCTGATGTTTGTCCTCAGCATCTGTGACCAGCGGGACTGGACATACTGATGTACTCACACAAATACACACATGTGCATGCCTATATATGGACAAGCATGAACATATGCAGGTGTGCCCACACCCAGGGCCACACACTATGTATGCACGTGAATACACATGCAGACACCTGTATGAATGTTCACATGTGTGGATGTGCACATGTATACACATGAATACACAGAGATGTGTACACCTTCACAAACATAAACAGAAGGACATGTGTGCAATATCCACACACACACACAGAGAAACGCATAGGCACACATACCTTGTATATACCCACAAACGCACACAAATGAACATACATGAATACATGCATGACACATAACATGGAAATGCATGTGTGCGTGCAGATATACATACAAGGATACATACCCCACACACACAAACACATACTATATAGTTTCTTCTCTAGATTTTCTAATACTTCTTAGAAATAGTTCTTTTAGATGTATGAACACATGAGTTTCTATCCATCTATCACTCTTGCACATATCTAAAAAAGGAAATTTTCATAAAAATGTTTGGCTGGGTATGCTTAAAGCTTTTTTCTATTCTGAATCCAAGTGTCCGAGGATTTTCTCACCCTGCTCCACCAAGAGTGCTGGTGAAGAAGGGTCCCTTAAAAGAGTGCTCCACTATTGATTTTGGAATTTTCTTCTAAGTTGCTGACCCCCGTCTGTAAGTCCTGATGGGAACACAAGATAAAGATAACTATCATGACAGCTGCCTAGCCACCAGCTCTCTTGCTATCCATGCTGTTGAAATGTGTGTGGAAATGCCCCCACATCAGTGTTCAGTAAGTGCCTTCTCCGTACACTGCAATGCAGTTCAGCGTTACTGTCAGACCTCCAGGTACAGGTCAAGGAGCAGGTGGGAGGTGCGTCTGGGGCTTAGTGGAGGGACAGGAATGGAGAAGAGGGTTGCTGACTTGGCATCCATGCGTGTATGGATGAGTCATACCCACGGGACTCATGTGAGCACGGAGGCAAAGTCTAGATACAGAATAGGGCTGGTGCTGAACTTGAGATAGTCCGCATTTCTAGAAATCTAGAAGAGGGGCCAACAACTTGACTGAGCAACCACGGTAACCCTAACACTGGCTGTCAGAGTGGTGAGGGGCCGTCCCGGAGCTAAGGAGCTGGGATATGGCCAACTAGGTCAAGGGCTGCTAAAGGGGTCACGTCGGACCAATAGCGGCAGAATGGCCATTGGATTGAGCAGCACGGAGGTCATGACGGCCCCTGACACAGAGCTGCTGTGGGTGCGCGCAACCCCTGTGGGGCTGGCTTATAACCAGGACTTAACTGGGCTGGGAGTGAGAAGGGCTGAGCTCTCAGCAGTATCTCTCAGCTAAGACAGCTGGTGGTGTTTCCTCTTCAGAGATGTGGGGCTCATCTGAAGGCTCATTCGACAAGGTGGGACTGGCCTGCAGGAGAGGGTGGTGACTGCTGCCAGTCGCTTTTGAAGGTGAGGGATGCGACCCAGGGCACAGGTGCGAAGGGTCAGATTGGACGACGCTTCAAGGCATCAGGAACAGGGCAGACCCCTGGGGCTGCGGAGGTCTGTCCAGGCTCCCTGGCGCTGCTGTGTGGCGTCTCTGTCCGCATCCCTGCTGTCCTGGGCCCGGGGCCCCACCTGGGCTCTCCCTCTGCTCTTCCCTAGTGGCGCCACGTGCGACAGCCCCTGCGCGGCCCATACCAGCGGGCAGCGTGCCCTTGGCCGCCAACGCCCATCCAACGGCCTGCAGAGCTGGGTCCGGGAAGGAGGAGTCACCTGGGCTGGGTACTCACCACCGCCCAAGATCGTCGGGCCGCCCACCGCCCCACCTTCTCTCCCCGCCCGGCTCCGCCCGCGGCCCGCCGCCGGGCCAGCGTGGCGCTGCCGACTGCGCATGCTCAGTCCCCGGGGAGCTGGAGGAGTCTGACGGGGCGGGCTAGGCGCGGTGACCTCTCTGCGCAGCCGTGGGAGGGCGGGGCCGCGTCCGGGGGCGGGGCCGACACGTCAGCATCGGAGGCCGCGCCCCTCCTGGCGGCTGACCACGGTCCGTCCGCGCGCTGCCCCGCGGCACCCGCTCGCGCTCCTTTCGCCTGGGAAGCCGGCGGCACCATGTCTTCGCCTCCCGAGGGGAAGTTAGAGACGAAAGCTGGACACCCGCCCGCCGGTACGGCCTGTTTCGCAAACTCCGTCTCCTCTGGCGGGCCCCAGGGCGGGCTCGAACCTGCGGCGCGGGGGGGCGGGCGGGCGGGCGGGGCGAGGGCCTGGCCCGCCGGCGGGGACGTGTCGCTCAGGGCTGGTCAGTCCGCCGGGCGCCGAGCCGGAGCCCGGGACCCCGCCAGCTGGTGCGGGCGCGATCGGCTCCAGTGAGCCCCGAGGCACAGCTTCCTGAGCAAAGTTAGGGTGCCGCTCGGCGCGCACAGGTGTTCGCGCAGGACGAGGGACAGGGACACTGACAGCCGCTTAAAATCCCAGTTAAAGTCCCACGGCGATGGCTGAATGCAGGCGGACTTGCATTTCATGCCGACGGCCGCAAGCGGGGAAGTCGTTTTTATCAGTAATGACTCAAGATGACTTCCTTCCCCACTGCCCTGTCTAGCCTTTTCTCAAAAGTGGGTTCTTTTTTGCTTATTCGTTTTTCGGACCCTGTTACTTCCTGAGCCCAGAAGTCAAATCCAGGGAAGAGCCCTCTTTCTCAGCAAGGAGGACTCCTAGCGCCTTCGTGTCCTTCGGCCTTCCCTCTGAGCCCAGTTCCTGTTGGCAGTTTCCACTGTGCACGCTGCTTGATTTCCGTTTCTTCGCTCTCGTGAACTGACAGTCCATCCATATGGAAGGACCCCTGCGAGATTCAGAGCCCACGGGCTCCAGAAGCCGGTCACTTCGGTGTGGGGGCTTCTTGTAGGGTCTTCATTGCCTGACTTTGTCTGGTAGTAATCAGCTCGAGTGTAAGGTGGCTGGTCTTTGGGACACGTTTATGCCGCTTCTTACAGTCAAGGGTGTGTGATCTGGTGCCATCACCACCACCGGGCACTCACATTCCTCCACTCGGTGATTAAAACAGTTCTTTTAAAGGTGTTGCATTCTAGACTAGGTAATATTTTTCACCAGTGAAGAAACAACAAAGTTAACAGACCCCGGGGGTAGAAATATGGCTAACTGATGTGGAGATGAGAGGTGTGAGATTTTGTAAAATAGTTCCACTCTAATGGAAAATAGGCCTCAGGGACCTTGGTGTTCCATTGGCTGTATTAAAAATTATAAAAAGGGACATCAGAGGGATTGCCTTTAAAGATGGCTGACCTTTAATTCCTACCATGGAGGGTCAGTACCCAACTGCCTACAGGCCAGGGTAACTCTGCAGAAAGGAATCAATTTATGCTCCGGGCCCTGGAATCTGCCAGGCCTCCCAGTCCCTGGGTGATGAGTGGTATTAAAGTGTGTCAGTTGGAATGATACCAAATCAAAGGAGCAGCAATTAACTTGCACAAAAAGACAGAGCCATATGGAGATTTTTAAGATCAGAGGTATGAACTGTACATATTAACTCCCTGGGAGAAATTTCCCGAAGTACTTTGGTTTTCTTTGAATTGTAAACAGCTAAGCTTTGTGAATTACCATTAAATGTCTTATTTATGCCTGAGGAGAGTGGAGCCCACCTACTTGAGTTCTAAGCTTAGAGAGCAGGACATTCCTGCATTCTGTCTCCTAAATGCACGAAGTGGTAGCCTGGGCCAGATGACCTTCTCTGGAAAAGCTGCGGGCAGGTCCGTGTGTCGGCTCCTTTGCTCCCCAGCCTTCAGGAAAGGAGCTCCCGGGCTGTCGACCCCCAGTAAATAACTGCAGGGGCTCTGAGCAGGCCCTGTATGGGGCCCCAACCAGGAGGAGCTACTTAGGGAGCTGTTATCATCATTCCGATTTTTCCATACCAGTCACACTTGGAGGAAGTTGGTGCGAGGGAAGGGCCTGGCATCCTGGCAGGCGTGCGGGGTAGAAGGGGCCTCTGTGGCTATGGGGTTGTGTCCAGAGGCCCCTGTGTGGCAGCCCTTTTTGCCAGAAAGTTCACGGCATTCTTGTTCAATCTGGCATTTAGAGCATGGGCAGTTCTGCAAAGTTGGTGTTTTAAAAAACAAAACAAAACAGGCAACCCACTGTAATAAAAGATAATCACCAAGGATAGCCGAGAGCACAGTTCATAAATCATAATAACAGGCTGAAAAACATTGGGAATGCTTCCCCGAAGTACTGAAATTGGTTAACAAACACGTGCTTAAATCCTCATTGGGAAACAATAAAATTCTCTTCCGTGACTCTCTTCACACTCTTTTGTGTTTTCTGGTTACTGCTGCCACTGCTGTCGCATCCGTCCCTTCCTGTGCTTTCCACAAGCGCTCCTGCTCCCCCTCACCTCACCTGTCTACCTCTTCCCCTTGCTTCTGGGAGGGGCTGGCCTTCATGATCTCTTACCCTGCCCTCCCCCGGGGCCCACAGTGCCTGACTCAGAATCCTCAGTGACTCCCTCTCCAGCGAGTTTCTCTTGTCACCTCTCCTGTTCCTCATCACACCTGTGAGGTCCCCCTGCCACCCTGCACCTGAGCTGTGTGCAGTGGGCACTAGCCATGCAGGCGGGACCCTCAGCTGCTGCAGCTGAGCGATGGTGGCGCCGAGCTGTGTCCTCGCTGAGAGTGAGCCCGTCAATGGCTGAGGCCCCGCCATGCTCTGGACTGCACGTATCTGCAGAGATGGGGCGAAACTGCTTGTTTTATAAGTTGCCACCAGTCCAGATCAGCAGTTACGAGTTACTAACATTCTGTCATCTACAGTGGCACCGTGTCCGCCGCAGGAAGGAGGGCGTAATTAGGAAGCCCCACGATGACTCATTTCTGCCAGTCTTCCTGCATCTGTGGCAGCTACGTGGATAAAATCTCTGTTAAATACTTTTTCTGGCTCTATTTGCATCCCATTTCCCAAGAGAGACCAAACCATGTCAGTCAAGTCCCCATAAATCTAATAGAGGCTTGCTTTGAGCCCTGCTGGTTGTATGTGTGATTTTCTTGAAAAAGTAGACTTTGCACCCTTCTGAAATGAAATCAAATGGAAATGTAAGCATGATTGTATTTAATGAGAGAAGAGAAGTAGACCTCTTTGCCTATTTTTAGTAACTTCAGCCTCATTCAATTTTCTGTCAGATTAATTAGTTGGACATGAGGTAAGGATGCATTTCAAAGGTGGTGGAAGATAAATCTCCCTGAATTGTCTCCTGCAGGGAGCTTTTCAGATTATCCATGCTTCTCTAATGCTAGAAACAGAAGACTAATTTGTTTTTTATTGTATAACCACGCACACAAAGATGTGCTAAGTGTGACCCCCGCCCTGGCCTGTGTCCTCAGCCCAGCACTCGAAGAGTAGAGGGATCTGCTTGTGCTCCCTGTGTGCAAACAACCAAAACAGAAATGCTTTGAGTCCTCATGTCACTTCAGTACTTTCCCGTCGGGGTGGACCGTGGCACTTCCGCCATGTGTTTGAGACCCCACTTGCTCGCTTTCTCTGCCTTTTTGCCGTAGACAGTGATACCCTGTCCGTGCTCGCCGTTTGTCTGAAGCACTGAATCACCACTTTCTAGAAGGACACGGTCCTATGTTCGTCACAGTCCCCGGCAGTAACAGGCCACCCAGAGTCCCAGCGGCTGGACGAGTCCAAGCCTCTCTCCCTGAGAAACAGTGCAGAGGTCCAGCCCCCACCACGCCGGCGCAGCCGTGGCCTTGGCACAGGGCCTCTGGTCTAGCTGTGAGTGGCCTGTGTTCCTGCAGTAGTTTTCTGCAGTTGCTCTGGCAGGCCAAATGACTGTCTCATTGCCAGTCACCTCTTCCATCTTCAAAGAAGCAATGGCAGGTCTAGTCTTTACCGCATGGCACACACTGACCCTGCTTCTTCGGCCTTCCTCTTTCTCAGGACCTTGACATCCCAGGTGCGCCGCAATAACCCAGAATAACCTCCCTTGCCATGCCCCACCCATCACAGGTCCTGAGTCCAGGGCAAGGACATCAGGCGGGGGCATTATGCTGCCCACCAGTCTCACCCGACTCACTGGCCAGGACCCCGCGGCCCCAGTCCTGCGGCAGGGGGCAGGGATTGGGGCTGGTGACATCCTGATGAGTCTCGTCTCTTTTTCTGGGCTTGGGGCCACCTCCAGGCACAAGTCCCACTTTTCCCTGGGCTGTTTGAAGTTGGCTTCTCCAAACTCGGGGGCGCTCCAGCACCCGCGCCCAACCCTTCAGGCTCCTCTGCTGTGACCCAGTCAGTGTCCAGCGGGTCCCTGTCCGTGGGTCCTGGCCTGCTCGTTCTGACCCCAGCTCCGTGTCCTTGAACTTCCTCTGCCCTTTGGAAAGTGAACAGGGTTGCCGTGTTCATGTAAAGGCCACCCCCTTACCAGTCCTCTGTGCTGAGTGTCTCCTTCTTGGGCATGGGACCGTCAGCTAGTTCTGGGACACGCAGGCTCATTTTGTATGTGACACCAGCTGTCAGTTCCACCCGCCTGGACCCGGAGCCCCATGGGACTCAGGTCTGGGGGCAGGGCTCCCATCAGTTTCCCCATCATAAGGACAGGTCGGGTGTCAGTGCTGCTGTCCCCACCTGCTCCGTCTCCGAGGGCCCGGATTCACAAGCCTCCATGGCCGGGGTGTCTCCTGCTGTCCCAGGGAGCCTCCTCCTGGTGGAGCCATGTCTGCCAAACCAGAATCCTGAGCCATCAGGACACCCACCACTGGTCACCCTCTCCTGGGTCCACTCTTTGCACCCCCCACGGCTCTGCCTGAGATGAATAGTGTCACCCTAAACTGCGGCTCGGTGGGTCTGTTCTCCAGAACAGTGCCGGGACCCTATCTCTCAGGTTAATGACACACACCTGCAGACCCTAGGCCATCCCTTTGCTCCTCTGGAGGGAGGATGCCGTGTCCTGGAAGGTTCTAGCAAGTCAAGGCCTGCAGGTTGTGACCCACGGGGGGGCTGGCTGCAGACCTCATGGCTCCGTATGCTCGCCGTGACCTGGGGCCTCCGCTCCCCCACCCCTCCTGCCTCGTTCTACTCTGCTGGGTCCTGTGACATGGGGTGCTACCTGGCTGTGGTTAGATGGCGCCTGTACGCAGTGAGGAGGCAGTGCAGCAGGGCTCCCTGGTGGCTCCTCGCTCAGACATGTTGTGGCGACGTCAGCCTGGGGGTGGTTAGACAGCTACTCCATGGGTGCCATGGTGGGTGTGCACTTTTGCGGGTTGTCTGGCTTCCTCCTCTGCACCTAAGTCACCTCCCGTTTACACACGAGGCTCTGCATGAGGAGATAAACACCAAGGCTACGCGACTGGAGGCCTGAGCACTGACCCCATGGAGGGAGAGCCTGGTTCCCACAGGTCTCAGCCTCTGGTGCCAGGCCTTGGACTTGATTGCAAGAGGCCCCCAGCAAGAGCCATCAGGAAACTTTGAAACAACACTGGGTCGTTACTCACAAGACATGGAATTTACAGCACACCTGGGCCACAGTGCGGTCTGGGGATGAGGGAAGGAGGGAGTCAGGGGTCCTGTTTTAATTGGGACTTAGGGACAGGAAGGAATCTTGGATTTCAAGGTATTCCTCTTTCTGGTGAATTTAAAACCTAAGAATGGGCATTTAAAGCAGGGGGAGAGGACGAAAGGAGGAAAAGACATGTCAGCTCTTCAGGGGCAAGGCTGTCCATCCCTTTGAGTTACCCTTTCTGAAGTGGGTCTCTTTGATACAGATGCCTCAAGCTGGAATCAGACACTTGCATTATAGGAAAGTCTGAGCAGCTGACACTCAGGGAGCAGCTGACACTTAGGGAGTAGCTGACGGCACTTAGGGAGTAGCTGATGGCACTGGCTGAGAGAAAGGCTCCAGTGGAGCTAACTCCTGAGTCCTCAGTGAGTCCCTGGGAGACAAGGGGACAGTTGTCACCTCTCTTCACAGACAGGACCTTCAGGCCCAGAGAGCATCAGCACCTTGCCCAGACACAAAGTCCCACCGACACACAGTCACACACGTTTTATCACGCAGCCACATACATATAGTCACCATCAGTGTTACACAGTCACAGTCACACACTTCGCACAAATACACACAGACACTCAGCTGGGACTGAACCCACAACCTGGCTCCAGTGACCTTGCTTGTTATTTACTTGAAGCTCTCCTTTGAGTGACCGCCACCATCACAAAGATCCCAGTCCTTCTTTTCTAGGGCCACTCGTAAAGACAGTTACATTTGCCAATAATTCTGCAAAACGTTCTGCTGAAAGCCGTCTACCTTTGTATTTTTTACAAACGGAGTTTGGTGACAGTAATGAAGCCAGCGTAATAAATAGCTGCTGTCATCATTCTTGGCAGTATCACAAGTTAAAATGAATACGTCTCGGCCTTGAGTTATTATTATTATTGTCACTTTTATGGCTGCATTAATCACCACACCTACTGTGAGGGATTGATGAAGTTAATTGTTTTTATAAACTAAATGAAACGAAGTGCTGATGCGGGGGACTGAGTCCTTACCGCTGCAGGGGCTGCATGGCGCTCTGCCTACTGCACACGCCACTATTCACATGACATGGGGCGTCTTGTTTTCTTTGTGTTATTTGCATGGCCCTTTTTAGAACACATCTGTGAGATGTAGTTTAGAAGTGCTGTATCTGCTAGGGTGAAATGATTTGGAGCTTTTTTAACTTAAAGTATACAATTCGATGCTTTTTTGTTTTTACTTAGGAAAGGTATAGGCAGGAATGAAGGCAAGTAGGCAAGCAGGCAGGAAGAGAGAGGAGGAAGAAACATTTGTGTTTTATTTTATTTAGTGGTTCACACTGGTTGTTTTCCCTGGGTACTGGAATCCAGGGGCAGGTGGCCTGTGCTCTTTTAAAGGCGATTGACCTAACTGTTGCTTCACCAGGGGGCACCCGGAGCTCATTTTTAAATGGGCATTGATCTGTATTAGTTAGCTAGGGCTGCTATAACAAAAGACTATCGATTTGGAGACTGAGAGTAGCAGATACTTACATCCCCATGGGCTGGAAGTTCAAGACCAGTGTGCTGACAGGCTGGTTTCTATGGAGGCCTCTCCCCACCCACCCCTCTGTGTATTCATGTGGCCTTTGCTCTGTCCTCATATCCCTGAGGTCTCTTTTCCTTAATACAGATACCAGCCCTGTTGGATCACCACCACATCCTAACAGCCTCATGGTAATCTGATCACCCCTTCCAAAACCCCATCCCCAAATCTGGTTGCAACCCGAGGCAATGGAGGTTAGGGCTTCCACGTGAGTTCTGAGGGAGCACCCGTCGGTACAAGCAGTACCTTTCGTCAGTGTCTAATGGACCTGGGGTAGATGGAGGGGGAAAATTTTTAATACCATTTAGTTAGACAGTTCTTCCAGCTTCCTCCTTTGTCCAAAACCAGTTATCTCTTCAATCTTACATTTCAAGAGAGTGGAAAACAAATGTGTTACACAATTTTACTTTCAGACTCCATTTCTTGAGGTTTGTTAGACCTTATAACCTGGACACCTTGACAAGCTGCCTACAAATGGGCTTCACCTCTTCCTCCTCTTCACTTTCCTCATCCTCCTTTCCCTACTTCTCCCCTTCTCCTACTCCTCTTCCCTGTCCCCCTCTTCCTTCACCTTCAAGACCAAGTGAAGAAATGCATAGAAACTACACTCAGAGAAGAAATTGAAATTTGGAATGGTTAGCCAGAGCCCTAGGGCCACAGGAGGCAGCATGTGACCTGCTATCCTTCCTCTTCTAAGAACACAATCGAATGGACTAGGGTCTACTCCCAGGACCTCCTTTAACCAAAAACCCCAGCATAAAGCTGGGTCCTCAGGCCAAACCTGAGAAAAAGACTGGAGGAGGCAGCACGGGGGGTGGCAGCACGTTGTATCAGTTTATGCCTGGGCCCTGGATATCGGAAAAGGTCCGTGTGACCATGTAACTGCAGGTCCACCTTTACAAGAGCTGGGAGTTCAGACTTACACTGTATGGGGACTCCTGCTCCGAGGACTCTGCTGTGAGTAGGGTTTCTGGTGCCTGTTCTCCTGTCTGAAGAAAAGCATGCACAGTGACTACAGAGGGGTGCTCCCCAAACCCCGAGGCCTGCAGAGATTCCCTCAGAGAAAGTCCTATTGGAGACATCATCCAGAGTCACCCCGAGAAAGAGTAAGAATCTGCTGATAAGGACAGGCAGCAGGACAGGACTCCTGAGGACCTCATATGATTGCACATGCAACTGTAAGAGAAGTTTGTCCCCCCAAAAAATCACCTATTTTCCTGAGACAAACACCAAGAAACACCCGGCACTTCAGCTGGAGAGGGATCAGCTGATGACTAAGGGTGGGTGAGGGCATCCAGTATGGTTCTCAGCTAAGCTGCAGATTTGGATTTGGGATGGTGCTCGGGAATCTCCAGACGTGTGGCAGGGCGGAGGCTAGGGATTTCGAGACCAGCTGCAGAGGCAGCAAGAGGCGGGCCCAGTGGGGCTGAGATTCAGAGCCACGGAGGGCCGACTTGGCAGGGGGTGAAAGGAGAGCCAGCGCAGGGAGCTGAACTGGAGCTCACGTGGTGAAATTGCTCTGGGTGCAGCCATAACTGGAAATCAGCCAAAGAGCTCAAACCCCTCCCACACCATTTCACACCAGAGCCTGGGGGTCCACTGAGCAGAAATCCCACCCACCGCATATCCACCAACCTAAAACCCCACCCATCAGCTACCCCATCCCCTGGATACAGTGAGGAGGCAGTCCCAAGCCTCAATGCTACCCACTAGCACCTCCTTGTGGGTAGAGGCAAAACTGCAGCCTGATTCCCAGTCCTGGGCAAGTCAAGCCTATGCAACACCAGGGAAACCGAACCCTCAGAAATATAAACAGAATGCCGAATAGAGCAAATTCGCAGAGAAATATATGTGAAATGATGGATCCAATAAAAAACCCAGGGGAACATCTGAATACAGCAGATGTATGTAAATTACCCAAAGAGGAATTTAGGGTAACAGTGATTAACATACTCCTGGGAATCCAGAAATCAGTAGAGACAGGAAACGAGAATGTCAGGAAGCAAAGAGAAGAATTAAAACAAGACATCAAACAGGTAAGAGACACACTGGCTGAATTAAAGAACTCAATAGAGGGGCTCAACAATAGGATGGATGAAGCTTCCAATAGAATCAGTGATCGGGAAGATAGGACAGAGGAACTCAATCAAGAAAACCAGCAAAGAGATTAAAAAAAAAATTCAAAGAATCAAGATAGCATTAAAGACCTCTGGGATAATATCAAAAGAAACAACATTCACAAGATATGGGTCCCAGAGGAAGAGAGAGAAAAGAGGACAGAAACCATATTTGAAGAAATAATAGATGAGAACGTCCCCAGTTTGAAGAATGAAGCAAGCCTCCAGATCCAGGAAGCTCAAAGAGTTCCTAATGAAAGAAACCCAAACAGAAATACACCTAGACACATTGTCATAAAAATATCAAAAATATAAGATAAAGACTATTAAAAACAGCCAGAGAAAAAATGTGTCACATACAGAGGCTCCCCTGTAAGACTGTCCGCGGACTTCTCAAATGAAACTACAGGCCAGAAGGGAATGGCAGAATATATTCAAAGTGCTGAAAGAAAAGGAGTTTCCACCTAGGATACTATATCCAGCAAGATTATCATTCAGAACTGAAGGAATGATAAAAAACCTTTTCTGACAAGCAAAAGTTAAAGGAGTTTATCACCACAGAACCAGCTTTGCAAAAAAATATTAAAGATGCTCTGTAAAGCATAAAGAAACCCCACAAAAATACAGTAAGACAGAAAGTACACCACAGTGGGTGTCGTCCGCCAGCCTGGGTCAAATGAAAACTCCAGCGTGGTTTCTTGCTTCCAGCCCTTGTTCTTCAGTGCAGCTCATCCACACCCTGTGGAAGTGTCCCTTTCTCGCGTGAACTAGTCCTGAGCTCACACATCACAGGGACTTTCTTCACCAGTGGACAACAGCTACACCTTCTCCAGGTGACCAGAACCCCTGCCTGAGGGAGAGGTTCCATCCTTTCAACACGTTCCTTCCTTCTAGACTTAGTTCTCGATTCCAGGTTGCATTTTAGAGTGCTCAACCCCTTTACAGTCAGTGCCCCAATGTAATTCACAATTACGTGTAAACTGTCCATGTTTTCATTAAAAAAAAAACTTTTAAAGGGCAATGTCATCCATGGATAGAAAACTCGAGATTGTGCAGCCATGTGGCTCGGGAAAATCTGAATATAGCAGACGTATGTAAATTACCTGAAGAGGAATTTAGGGTAACAGTGATTAACATACTCATGGGAATCCAGCAGCGTGCAGACCAGGGAAAGCCCAAGGATCAGGGTTCAAACCCTGGTGGAGTGGCGGTTTGTCCACCGCCTTTGATGGAGATCACAGCCCACACAGTCCACACACATCCCAAGATCCGGGCCACGGCCAGAGCCCTGGCGAACAACCAAGACGAGTAGCTAAATATAGTACATAAAATGCTTCCTCCGCCTCTCTCTTCAAAACAAACAAACGAAGTGAACAAGACCCTATCAAATAAAGACCAGAATCTGAATTTGAGAAACAAAAAAACAGAGCAAAAGAAAAATAAACTCCAGAAATGAGAAGCAAAATGCTGGAAATAAAGATCAGTGAATGGAATCCACAGATTTTGAAAGCGTGACTGAATAGGACTTTATTGCTGCCGATGAAGCTGTGAGACTTGAGGGGCTAACTAGTCTGAGACCACCTAGCTGAGGACATGGAGCAGCTGGCTGGCCCCCGAGTACGAGCTGGGGACAGGAGACTGCCTTCTGGATGCAGGCCACCAGTTCTGAGCTGGATTCCTTGGAGCGCCATAGTCCACCACGTTTTTCCTGTGGCAAAATACTTTTGGGAAGACAGTGTGTTCTGTGCCCCAATAACACTTCACAGTGCCCCATAAAGGCCAAGGAACCACATTTCGATTTGTTCCAACAAACCTTTCACCCATGCAAAAGATCCTGGAATCCTCGCTTCTTTAGGACTTTTTTTCTTGCAAAACAGCATTACTGTATTACCCATAAGGAAATGCCAACCAGACTGCAGTGAGACATCCACTCGGGTGGCGGTGACGTGAAAGACTGCTAACAACAAGTGTTGGTAATCAGGTGCAGAAATCGGGGCTCTCGTGCTGGCAGGAAGGCGAAATGGTGCCGCCACTTCGGGAGGCCCATGGTGATCCCTCAGAAGAGTAAAATGGAATTTTCTGTGACCCAAGGGTTCCACTCCTAAGTGTTTGTTCCCAGAATGCAAATGTATGTCTGCACAAGGGCTGGCACCTAATTCACAGCTGCATTATGCACATCACCAAAAGGCAGAAATGAATGTCCACCAGCAGGTAAATGGACCCATAATGTGGCGCATCCATGCTATCGGGTGTCATCCATCATAAAAAGGAATAAAATCTTGATACCGGCTATAACAAGAATACTCCTGAAAACATTCTCTCAGTGAAAGAACCCAGTCACAGAGACCACTTATTTGGTGATCTTATTTATGTCAAATGCCCAGAAAAGGCAAATGAAGGTGACTGATTGGTCAGAGCTGGAGAGGAGCGGTGGGGAGCGGACATTACGGGGGCAGGGCTCTCTGGGTGATGGAAATGTTCTCGCTGATTGGGGTGGTGCCTGAGCAACTCAACACGCTCAAAACCACTGAATCGCATGCTCTCTGGGTGAACAGGGTGTGAGTTACATGTCAGTGAGGCTGCTCTAAAAACGGAATGAAAATCCGCTGGCACATTGACATCAGCAATGAGGTGACCAGAGGGGAGGGGAGTGGGGACGGAATGAGAGGGCGATGGGGCCAATGGACAGAGGTGGTGGCAGGTGGGTGTCTTTAAGTACTAGGTGGAGAGAGAACCTGGCCTCTGAACTAATATCGTTTTGTCAGTCAAAGTTACCTCGATTAAAAAGCAGTCCGCCAACGCCGCTGGGCTTCATGGCGACACTGGCTTCACGGCACACAGCGGGAAAGGCAGTCGTTGGTGGTCGCGGCTCTGTGTGGCACGGCGACTGTCCCTGCTGGCCCTGTTGCTCATCAGAAGCGTCAGTGTGATTGGAGAAAATACCAGGACAGGGTTTAAGTGGGACCGGGTTGTGCCAGGAAGCACGGACCCTGCAGGCGGCGGCCCTTGTCCGGGGATCTGCAGGCTGGTTCACCACCGCTCTCACCAAGTGCTTGAGAGGAGACCAAAAATAGCGTCCCCAGACAAGGAGCCTTGGGAGATTTCCTAGTGGATCTGGGAAGAGTGGAAGCGACCGCCCACACGCGCTCACCTTCCCTAGTTGATCACTGTCCCTGCTGCTTATCTGCGCCCACCCCTGGTCAGGAGGTGGCCTAAGCTCCCCCGGCCCCTGGTCCTCCGCTGGGTCCACCCTGCTGATCTGCCCGTGTTCTCTCTGCAGTGAAAGCCGGTGGGATGCGCATCGTGCAGAAGCACCCCCACTCTGGAGACAGCAAAGAGGAGAAGGACAAGGACGACCAGGAGTGGGAGAGCCCCAGGTGGGAGAGTGATGGCTCAACATTAACGTTTGTTCTCTGTCCGCGCTCGCGATAAAGACATGCGGCCACACTGTGGGTTTCTCCTTTCCTCATTGGGGAGGGCAGGCTGTGTTTCAAGACGGGAGAAGCGGGGTGTCGAAAGGACACCTGCTTCCCTGACTCGGTCTGAGCAGATGCTGCCACCCTGGCCGGGCCTGTGGCCTCACAGGACCTTTGACAGCGGCATCCTCCTTGACGCTCCCGGGGCCCGGCGCGCTGTGCAATGACCACTCTGTAAGAAATGCTGGCATCCTTTAGGTTTTCCCATTCTTCGTCCCGATCTGGAGTCACTGAGGCCAAACCTGAGCATCCCGTGTCCTCCAATGACATCTCTGCCCCACCCCCACCCTGCTCCTGGGCCCCAGATGACTCGCTCCCTGTGTGTCCCCGCCCCCAGCTGTTTACACCTGTTTTCCTTGGAGGTTCTGATTTCAAGTGTGATTCTAGCACCTCGAAGCACATCCCTTCCTCCCGCCCTGTCATACACAGCCTGCACCTCAAATGCACTCCCATCTCTGTGCTTGTCCGCATAGAAAACGTAAATGCTGAGCTTTCTCCCTGATAACTTGTCCCCAGAAGCGATCAGCCAGGGGAGGAAAGCAAGTATGGAAAGTAGCTCACTCATCTTCCTGTGGATCAGGCACATTATTTCATTTCAGTCCAATAGCCCTGAGTGGAAGGAACACCCCCACCCCAGGCCTGAGAACCAGAAGCCTGAGGAAGCTTGCCCACGTCATGTGCAAGCTAACGGGGCAGGACTGTCAACCCAGGCCCGGTGGCGTCCACAGCAGGCCAGGCTTCCCAAAGAGCAGCTCCAAGGAGCACACACCCCCTAAAAAGGATGTGCATGTCCTTGGTCACCCCGTGATGTCTGTGCTCTGCCGTTGGATGTTTCTGGTGCAGCCTGGCCTGCTGTGAGTTCCTGTGCTGTCCCCTAAAGGGCAGGCACAATATGAGGCCAAGTTTCTGGTGGTGATGACCCACTTTAAATCATGAGTTTGGCAATGTGAAGGTTTAACCCAAGTTCTGATTTTAAAAGGAGACGATTTCAAGAAAAGTCTACAAGTGTCTGGTTTCCTGGCTTTTTTCACAAAGCTGTGTTTAGAGTGTGTCCGCCTTAGAAACTCTCTTAGCCATCAAATCCTGTATCTGAAAACCTTAGAACCCAGCTGATTTCAGAATCAAGTGATGGAGTTTCCAAGGGTAATGCAGATTTTAGGGGAATAAAGGGTGAGGTGCCACCCAGCGCCATAGCAGGTCTCCTCCAGCAGCGAATTGTAACCAAGTTTGATATTAACACCAACAAGGTTTTTTTTTTAATTTACAGACTCGTGTCGGTTCAGGGTAAGTTTTGCCTCCACGCAGGTCACAAGGAAACTTCCTGTTTTCAGGACATTCTTGAATTTGGAATGGAGGCTGTGCGCCATGGGCTGATCATATTACCTTTCCCCTACGAAGCCTGAAATGTCCTTTTCTTCGTAGCCAACTGTTTTCTTTAGAAGGAAGAAAGGAGGCGAGAGAACGTCTTGCCCAGGAAAATGAAAGTTCCTGGAAAGTTAATCCAACGCGCTTTCCTGTGTGAGCTTAAACGGGAGGAGTCCAAACAGCTATTTCTCTGTGCACCACGGTGTCAGGACAGTGAGATGTGTCTGTGTATTAGCACGCTTAGAAACAAGGCTCAAATAAGCCCCTTCGTTCGCTATTGAATTCTTTCCTCCAGGGGTGAAACACCATTTATGGAAGAGACAAATGTAAATTAATACGCCAGAGTGTGAACCATTGCGAGAAAAAGTGGCCAGCAGCTGCCCAGAGTTTAGCATCTCACTCACCTTGTAGGTGGCTCTCAGTGGAGCTGCATGTTTTAAAGTCTGTTGACTGCGTAACTCACAAGCAAGGGTTTGGTGTTTGGGTTTGGTTTAGTGTTCATTCCTTGCGGCCAGATTACTGTTCTGTGTTGCTTATGAGCCCTGCTTGTTCCAGGGTGAATCTCCTCGATGCCCCTTCGAGGACAGAGTCAACCTCCATGGACTCTTAATTCTTACCATGAATTGTCACCCCAGCGCCTTTGAAAGCCCTGCACCGGCCACGGTTCTCTATGTAATGGTTTCTTCCCAGCACCATGCACTCCCCGTTTTTCTGCAGGCTTGATTGAGTGGTCATAGCTAATCATCACCACCAACATGACAGAGTGCAGAATCCGGCCCTCTCCTCAGGCTCTGCCCGTCCTAACCCCTTTGACCTGCACGGCTACTCTATTTACTGTGGCCCCTGATGTCAGGGTTGGTTATTGAATTTCCCCCTTCCCGAGGAGTAATCCCGTATCAGAGGTTCAGAGAGGTTAAATACTCTCCCAAGAGCCCACAGAGGATCGGGGGCAGGCGACCCAGCATCCTCACACTCACCCTGTGGGCTTAGCTGATCAGCTGAGACCCGTTTTGTGCTGGACACTTATTGGATGATTCATATACCACCTATGAACTGGTGTGACTGGACCCATTATACAGATGAAGAAACCAAGGCTGGTCAGGGGAAGGGTTGTCTGGCCCCCTGATGGGTAACCAGTCAGCAGCCCAGCCAGGATTCAGCCTGATTGACTTAGAAGTCTAGACCCTAATCTGCGACAGACACTCCCTGGATTGGAGAAGATCAGTAAGACTGTACATATGTATCCTCTCTAAGATGAACATACTGATATTGGGGTTGCCCGTAGCCTTTTCCATATTCCTCCCATAACCCCAACCACACCTGCCAGCACCACAGGCCCTAATGCAGTTTACAGCAGGGATTCTGAGAAAGGGCAGATTTAACTACACATGGAAAAGCCTTATGCTTGCAGAATCTTCATTCACTGTTTGCCATTAATTGCCCTTAGAAATGTCAGGGCATGCGACTCCAGCATCCTTATTACTCTAATTCTAAAGTTTTATATTTTTTTCCTATTTCCATCTAAGTGTTCTGCAGATAGAAAAATAAATGCATGGTCTTCGAGCCCAATTTCCAGCTTAGATCTCTCTCCATTTGTGAAGCCTTTTGGCTTTCCTTCCCAGATATTTAAGCTGGTGTCATGTTCACTGGCTCATCTCCGCTATTTTCCTTCTCCATTAATCAGAAAATCAAATACAAATTGCAGAGAAAATGAACAATTGGAGCATTAAAGAGGTTATGATGTGACAAAAAAAAAGCAAAATCAAGCACGCATTATATTCATAATTATATTTTTCTTGCAAATATTTATGCTACTTTTATACCCTTTAATCTTGTAATTTTCCAGAGATTGCTACTAGAAATTGTTTTCCCATTATTTCCTATGCTGCTTAATTATTTGGAGAAAGTATTTTTTTTAGGAAAAGGTTTAGCAGAAATTTGGAAATATTACCCAGTAATTCCCACCAGGCTGAGTACTAGGTACCGGTGATGCCTCGTATCCAAGAACAGTGACCTCTGAGGTCATTAGCCAGCTCCTTCCAAGTGGAGAGCAGGCCCCTCAGAGACGTGCTCCCTCTGCAGACTCTGGCACAGGTCCATTCCAGGCCCCCTTGCAGGCTTCTGGGGGTCCCCTGGCTAGTTCTAGCATAATAGTCGTCTTCACATGTGTCCCCGTGTGCATGTCTGTTTAAGTGGTGCCTTCACGTAAGGAAAGAGGCACCTGGCTGCCGTGTGACCTCACCTAACCCATGCGTCTGCAGTGACTACTTCCAGATGAGGTCACATGCTGGGGCCTGCAGGTTCAGACTGAGAATTGTGAGGGAAGTAATTCAGCCCACAACCAGCTTCTCCAGGCCAAAGTTGGCAGTGCCCAGCTCCATCAGCTGCCAAACGCGATGGCAGCGAGCTGATTTCTTCACTGTGAGGTGTGCGTGGCAAATGACTCGTGTGCTGGCATTTCCTGGTGCTCAGGCTGAGCATGGCAGCAGCCTGCCAGGCGGATGCTGTGTCGGGGATGTGCCCAAACTCTGCTGGTGCGCCCCATCAATGAAAGCAGGTTTTGTGGCTGTACCCCCAATATATGTAAATTCATTTTTAAATTATGCGTGTGCTGGCGTGTCCTGGTGGTTTAGCAATTAAGTCCATCGTCTTCAGCCAGCACAGTCCACATATATCCCAGGGACCCGAGTTCACATCCCCAGGCCAAGTGAACAGCCAAAATGGCCCACTAAGGAAAAAAAGTAAGATGCTTCTTCCTCCTCTCTCTCCTGCCTACTCACCTCCATTCCTGCCTGCACCCTTCACTAAGTAAATAAATAAAGGATACATATGCCCTCTGCTGCTGTGACACAAAGTGGCCTGTGAATTGGCTGCTACCGTACCAGATAAAGGCACAATTAATCATTGTGACTTTATATTTTCTTGAGCTAATATGTCAAGGTCCAAATACCCTTGAGGTGAGGATCCTGTTACCGATCCAGGATGTGAATCTAAATTTCTCATGGCCTCCTTGGTGACCTCGGGTTTTGGGAGAGAGGGCGCTCCTTGTCACATCTGACTCCATTATCGTCATTTGTCAGTGGTTCACGAGGCACTGGCACTAAAAGAAAGTAGACTTGTGAGGCCTTCTCTTCTACTATCGTTCGCGTGTGTGAGTGGGAACTTCAGCCTCCAGGGTTTACGTTTGCAGGGATCTTTTGAAGCCACGTATCCGTTTTGTAGAAGTCGGTTCCAGTGAGACACAGTAAGTACATCAGAGCACAGGGCGAGGAGCCCGAGCTCCATCAAGGGTGAAACGAGAGGCAGTCCCTCTTCACGCCGTTGACCAGAAGGCATCACATACCTGCCACGGGACACCAGAAGCAGGGGGAGAGGCCAGGGGCCGGCGCGTGGTGACCGCGCCCTTCCCCCAGAGGGCCTGCACCCCAGCCCCACAGTGAGTTGTGGCAAAACTTCATTCCTCTTCTTTTGGTTTTATGGATTAAAAACTACTATTCACATTTTCTCGACTACACTGGAGGCGTCTCACGCACAGGAAGTGGGTTGGTTAGTGGGGGCTCTAATGCCTGCTCTCGTGTTGTACGGAGTGTAGGTTACGCCATTTCTTCCAAATCGATGGTGACGCGTGTTTTAGGGAGAGCGCGAGGAATGCAGCCTTGTGCCTCTTCAGTCCTGTCCAGAACTAGCCACACACACAGCCTGGTTTGTGTGACCAGACATTGAGTGTTCCAGAAGTCGCGGCCATTGTCCGAAGCCAGGCCGCGCCCGCCTTGTATGTAGACGGCCCCAGAGAAGGCGGCGGGCTGGCAGGTCGTGACTCACGGCCTCTCCTCGCTGCCCAGGGAGGCCGCATGTGGGGCATCCATGTGTCAGGAGCCTGGCTGGACTCGGGGTCTGCAGAGGCACAGGGGAGTGCTGGAGGCTGCTCTCTGCGAGCAAGCGCCTCGGTTCTCGGCAAGGCCGGGCTGCAGCGCATCTGGTGTCATGAGAATAGCAACCAGGAGTGATGGATTCGCTTCCAGCCTGCTCCCTCTCCCTCCACAGGCCTCCAGCCTCCTTATAAGACTGTCGTGCTCCCTCTGCAGCGGGAGGGCTCCTTTTATCAGCTGCAAGGAGGGAGGAAGAAAACGGAGCCATCACTCCCCATCCAGACACTGTCCCTTGCACCTGCACCGGAGTCAGTCCCCTGGAGCGGAGGGCTCTCTTGTTTTTATGGTGTTGCTCAGAGGTCGCACTATTAATCAGGAGTGTTTTCTTGTTACATGAGTATATGCGCTGAATTTAAACCCACTCTCCAGGGGCTGGGCTTTGTAGAATGAAATATGTAATAATAACGACCCAGGAAAATGCTACACAAAAAAGTAGCCACATCAAAACAGAGCCCTTTACTGAGTGTGTTCCAGTTCCTCTGCCTGAAATTTTGAGATCCTCGCAATTTAAATAAACCCATTGAACAGACTGTCTGGAAATGCACAGCACACAGAAAATAACTGGTGAAAGAGTAATAATCAGCTTCGACTGTGAGTCCTTAAAGGGAAAATAGTTCACTAACTTATTAACTCGGTCACTTCTGATGTTCTGGTTGGTGAGTGAGTTGGGTCGGTTTTGGGGGAAAAAGAGCTGCATTCCAGTGAGGTGTTCCTCTGGGCCCACCGCTCCCTCTTGATGGGGTCACTGTGAATTTTGTTGTGTGTATCCCCGAAGTCAGGGCTGTGGTCCTTCGGGGGAACTGATGGGGCATCAAGCAGCTGGTGGTTTTCTCGGAGGTCCCCCAGCATGCAGAGCCAGGCCCAACCCAAGAGGTCATGGCATGCAGGCACTCCCAGGGAACCCTTCAGGGAAGAGGTCGGATTTTCACGATCGAGAGGGTCTAGGTACTAAAGCAAAGCACCTATCAGGTGGAGAGCCACACAGTACTTTAGTTAGAAGCAGCGCCAGCCCACGTGTGGGTATGTCTTCAAAAGAAACGGAAGCGAGGTCTCAAAGCACCGTGTTGAGAGCAGCTCTGTTCTCCAGGCTCAAGAGCTGGGCGCAGCCAGAGGTCTGTCCATACGTGAATAGGTAAAGATTAGGACAGCAGGTGGGGGAATACTGGGCAGCCTTCAAGAGGAGAGTGCTCACTAGCACGTGGCGGGGCAGATGGGCCTTGTCCTCGGTGCCGTGCGTCATGGCCTAATGCCTCTCTTCCGGCAAATAATCTGAGCTTGAGAGTTCGGCGATTATATCCATTTACCTGGACCTACTGGCAGGTCAGGTTTTCAAAGAGCACTCAGGATCATTTAAGTGTAATCAGTGACTCTGCTTTAAATCTCTTGAGCCAGGACTGTTGCTCTGTACATCTGTTTACATCTCATTTCCCTGAAGCTCTGAAAAATTACACCAAAAAAATGCCGTCTTGGACTCCACTGCTGTCTGCCAATTGTCCCTGTCCCCCAGGCACTGGCCACCACCATTCTTCTCTCTATCGCTATGAATATGGCTTTTTCAGATTCCACATTTATGTGTAAGCATACAGTGTGTATCTTACTGTGTCTGACTTGTTTCACTCTGCATAATGCCCTCAAGGCTTACCCCTGTTGTCACAAAAGTCAAAATGTCCATCTTTGGTGGCTGGGTGGTATTCCGTTGTGCATATGTATGTTATTTTCTTTCCCCATTTGTCCACAGTAGCCACTTAGGTTGTTTCCATGTCTTGGCTGCTGTGACTCATGACCGCAGTAAACATGGGGATGCAGATACTGCTTCAAGACAGTGATTTCATTTCCTTCGGATATAACCCAGAAGTAGGGTTGTGGATCATAAACTGGTTCTGTTTTCAATTGGGGAAACTCTGCTGCGTTACACAACGGCTGAACCTTTGTACATCCCCCCAGTGGTGAGATGGGATCCCCTTTTCTTTCGTTTCTGCCCACACTTGTTACCACTTGGCTTTTTGATGAGAGCCATTCTAACAGATGTGAGATGATGCCTTGTGATGGTTTTGAGTTGTATTCCACTGACGATTAGGGATAGTCTTCATCACGTTTTGTATGCCTGTTGGCTCTCCGTACATCTTCATTAGAAAATACCTATTAAGTCCTCTGCCTATGTTTTATCCAGGTTGTTATTTTGTATTGAGCTATTATTAAATTTGAATATTAACTTCTTATCAAATATATGATTTTCAAATATTTTCTCTTTCTATGGGGTGCTTTTTCATTTTGGGGGTGGTTTTCTTGTTCTGTGCGAAGCTTTTTCGTTTGATATAGTCCCACTCATTCACTTTTGCTTTCGGTGCCATATCCAAAAAAATTTTTGCCAAGACCAGTGTCTTGGAGCTTGTCGAGTCTTCATCCATTTAAGTCTTCAATCCATTTTTAATTAATTTTTGTTAAGATTGGGTATAATTTCATTCTTTCATCTAGTTTTCCCAGCACTGTTTATTGAAACGACTAACCTTTCCCCATTATATAGTCTTACCTTCCTTGTTGAATATTAGTGGACCATGTATGCGTGGCTCTTGATTTTGTTCCACTGGATTATGTGTCTGTTTTTATGCCAATACCCTACTGTTTTGGTTACTATAACTTTGTAGTATCATTTGAAATCAGAAAGTGTGATGTCTTCAGCTTTGTTCTTTCTCGGGATTGCTTTGGCTCTTCAGTGGTTTTTGTGGTTCCATACCAATTTTAGGATTGTTTTTTCCTATTTCTAGGAAAAATGTCACTGGAATTTTGATAAGGGTTACATTGAATCTGGGGATTTGGGGGTTATGTGAACATTTTAACAGTGTTAGTTCTTCTGATTCATGAACATGAGTTATCTTTCCAGTGGTTTTTATGTCTTCTTTAATTTCTTTTTGGGATGGGGCTTGTGACTGCTCTTCCCACAAGCTCCTCATAAAATCTAGATACTTTTCAGAGATGTATCGATACTACGTAAAGGGTAGAACATGTTACAGAAATAACTTACCCTTTAGCTATCAGTAAGTAATTATTAATTCCTCTTTGGCACCCATATTTCTAAAGACTCCAGAGGGTAGGAGGGAGACAGTGTAAGTAGAACTATCCATAGGGCAGGACTGAACTTTTTCCAGGTATCTGTCACTCAGCCTGTTGAGTCTGTCATGATGACTCATCTTAACTGGGTCTTGGGAAAGAAGTTTAGAAGATTTCCCCTGCTCTCAAACAAGCAATTCAGCCTCAGAATTCAAAGGCTAATGGCCAAATGATAAATGCAAGCCAGGGACTATATATACTTAGTCTCATTTCAATATTTCACTCCCTAGCAGGGAAGTGGTGGACTCCCATTTTTAGAAATGAAGAAAATTGCAGGGAAGGCCAATGACATGCCCGCAGTCGTTCTGGCACGAACAGACACAGTAGGATTTGTAGTTGAATCTGTCTAATTCCAAGACTCTTGCCACAGTACTGCCCGCCATTTGTGTTCTGGCAACAACTCTGGCAAAAAGTTGGGGAGCAGTGAGTCTAGAACAGTTCTACTTTGAATTTTCACATGCAGAGACATCTTTTCAGCATGGTTTTGTCTCACTGGTTTCTGACCAAACTCATTTTGAAATGCAAGTGTGTCCGGGGTAGTCCTTCCACCCCAGCTGTCCACTCAGGGTTGGAGTTTAGGAGGCCTGGTCTTGCTCTTGTTCAACAGTGGCTCCCACAAAGGCCCCCCTGCCTCCTACCCTCAAATAGGCAAACGACCGGCCACTCAGGAACCGCCCAGCCCAGTGCGCGCGAGGCCAGTGGTCGGAGATGGAGACACAGAGCTCCCGCACTGGGTCCAGCACAGTGCCACAGACTGGTGGTGTCCAGCATCGGCCGCCAGGAAAGGAACTCAGACCAGAAATATACAAATAAAAGGAAGTTGGCATCAGGAGAAAACCCATGACTCATGGCTGCTCAATTCAGTTTGACTTTAAGTGGAAAAAATTAATGTCTTAAATGGGAAGGGCGGTGCCAAATGGGCACAAAACTCCTATTGCTAAAGAATGGGTGAGTTTGTTTTCATTTCGCAAGAGGTTCCAAATATGCTTAAAGAGAAAAAGGATTGCAAATCCCTCCCAACTCTGGGAAGATGGAGCCTCCAGGGTGGAGTCCTCCTGGAAGTGCCTTTGTTGGGGTGAGGAGCTGAAGGGGAGCAAGAGGGGACAGGGGTCAGGTCAGCACGTGTCTCTGGCACCCCTACCTCTCCTCCTGCAGGAAGGAGGGTCCACCCTGCGCCCCGGGCTTTCAGAGAGCTGTCCTGAACCAGAGGCATTGGACACCCAGGCCCAGGGAGCTCCAGAGCTTCTCTGAGTCAACGGTCCTCAGGGGACACAACTAAGAAGAGAAGTGTTTCCACTGGCAGCTTGAGTCTGAAGCAACTCTGCCCAGGCCTTTTGTCCGTCTGCTCGTCCCTTGCTCTTTGCTTTCTTTTTTGTCCAGCGGCCACACTTATATGACAAGGAAATCAACAATTCAAATGTAACTCCAGCTCCAATAGTCAGCCTGAAAGATGAGCTAACGTGGGTGGGAATGCCCCTAGTCCCTGTCCCAGTCCTCATGGGTGGTCCCAGGGAAGGCACTACCTACAGGGGGTCCTCCCATCGGGAGCAGGAGCAGGAGCAGAATGAGGGAACGGGAATGTCTGCACGCTCTCCAGAGGAGGACAGCACAGCATGTGCTCACAGGAGCCGCTGGTTTCTGGAGCTGCTACGGCCCCGCCCGCTTCAGCAGGCTCTGGCGGAGACGAGAGCACAGGTGTCCTCAGGAGACTTGGACAGGTCCTCCCTCAGGTCGTCTGCATGCCTCTGGGGCTAGAGTAGCTCCTGGGAAGATAATGACACATCATTTCAGGCTTAAACAGGATTAAAGGTGCTATGCTTTTCCATCTTTGGAGTTTTTACTAAAACGACTGTATGGCATCTTTGCACGGTGCAGAGAAATGCCTGGGCTCTGTGGCAACCTGAACAAATCTGTGGGGTTGACTTTTGTGCGATAGCGTTTTTTCTGCACCCCACACAAAGCACCATTCGTATCTTGCCTTTTGCTTCAACCAAATGGACACCCAGCAAGTGCAGTCAGGTACACAGATCCCATGAGACACAGAGCTGGGTGGGCGGCAGTCTGCACGTCTCCTAGGAGCGCTGTCAGCACTGAGGTGCTGCAGCTCAGCATTCGAATGAGGGGGGAATAGACGTATGAGAAAACCTAGAGCTGGCTCACACCAGGATTCTCAACGAGCAGGAGCCTGTTTCACACATTGAGTCTCTTCTTTAGTGTCTGGCCGGGTGCCTGCAACACACTCTCCTTGGAAAGTGCTGCGTGTTAATTAGCGACTGTAACACTCTGTCCTTTTCTTTATTAAAAAATGGTCGAGAATGGTTTTGTTTCGTCTTTTGGCTTCGTTTCCTTAATGACTGTTCCGGTATTTGTCTCCATCCCTCATCTGTTACTTCTTCCCAAGCATCCCAAGGAAATGAGCTTAACAATAATCTTGTTAGGTGACCCAGGGGAGGTAAGTTTGTTAACCAGCTTCTTTAGCCACTTCTGAGGCCTGAGGCTGAGAGGGAGGCATCGGAGGGCCCAGGGCGAAGAGCTGAGGCGGACCGCTGAGTGCCTGGCACAGCACAGGGATTCTTACAGGCCAGGAGCGTGAGGGGCGCTTGCTAACAGTCTGGCCTTTGATCTTTCCACAGCATTGATCAGCATCTTCCCTCTTCTCTCTGTTGAAAGTTTATTTTAAAGGCTGTTTCAGAGGAACTGAAGGTGGAGCGCTTCCTCTTTTGCAAACTGCTTTCTCGTTTTAGAGGAGATTGGGATGGCAAGAGGCGAGAGGCGGCCGATATGTAAGGCCTGTCTGTCTATATTTCTTTGGCATTGACATCTCAAGGGACACGGCTCTGAAGGATGACTGTTCCTTCTGATGACCTGGACTTGGTGGCTGCAGTGGCCAGAAACATAAAGACGTGTAAAGAGGATTTTTCGGAACATCGAACACTGAATGTCTGGGTGTACAGCGTGTGATTGATTTTCGGTCCCGTGGGCCTTTCTTGACTGCGATCCTCAGGCTGGCTGCATTGTCAAGAACAGATGGGCGTGTGTGTCCATAGCTAGGTGGCCGGCATGAGCAGGGTCTTGCTGTCAGTGGCTCAAGGTCACCATTAGGAGTGGCCATTTTCTCTCATGGTCTTAGGGGGCGGCGGGCTCCTCCTAGGACACCGGGCCTGGTGGGACGTGGCCGCCTGCGGCTCTCCCACAGGCAGCAGGGCCAGGTTTTGCTGAAGCAGTGCTTGTGGAGGGAGGAGGCGGGGGGAAGAGGAGAAAAGATGTTTAGACTCCAAGGGGAATTTCCTTTATACAATTGACGTGTTCTGGAAACTTCCTCGGAATTCACCATTTCTCTTAATCACATGATTTCCTTATTGACATCATCTCAGAGTTTAGTCAGCCCTTGTTTCCTCTGATTCTCCAAGGAGAGTGCTCAATTTTGGTGTCTCCCCTTCACATGCTTGTAGCCTCTGCAAACGCTGCCTGATTGGAACGCAACCCGGGACACCTGCCCTCCAAACTGGCCACCACTCTCTGCGGGAGGGGCAGCGTGGCCAGGAGGTGGGCGCCGAGCTGAGCAGTATGGGAGTTCATGAAGCCAACCGTGGACTGAACCTGCATCTTCTGCGGGGAAATTAAAAACGGCGTTCATCTCTGCTAAATCCAGGCTCGCCGCATCACCCAGGGGCTTCCTGTCAGATCCAATTTGCGACCATCAAATTAATTGTTATATGTGACAAGCTGACAGGCCGAGTGATAAATATCCCGGTGCCACTTCCCTGCTACAGTTCCCCAGTGAGGCTCGGTGTCCGCGGCACAAACAATGGCAGCAGGAGAGGGGCCCTGCCTGCGGCGACTGCCGCCCTTTTAGAGGAAACCCTGTTTTCCCAGCAGCTTTCCCGAGCCCCAGCATCCCAGGGCCCAGAGAGTTCAGAGCGCCGGTGCGCGAGGTGGGGAAAGCAGATGGGCAGCTGTATTCGTGCCTCTCATTTTTCTGTCCTTTCTGCCCCAGATGAACTCTTGCAAATTGCTATCAGGGATTTCGATTCTCTAGAAGGGACTGCAGCTATTTTAGGACATTTGCGGGGCCTCAGGAACTGCCTGTTAAATGACCCACAAGACACGCCAGATACCTGAGTTTCTCGAGGTCAGAGAGGCTGCTGTGGGCACCCTGGAGTGAGTCCGGCTCCTGCCCCAGGGCCCTGTGGGGAGAGCGGAGCAGAGCACCACATGACCCGAGGGTGCCCAGCTGTGCGTGGGCTGGGAACCACCCCCATACTATTAGAGCCATTCCCTGGACTTCTCGAATATTCCATAATGTTGGATGCCACGACCTCCTTCTGGAGCGCCAACTACAGCTTTTGACCTTCGGCATCACCCGTCTCTCTGTCTGGAAGCCCAGCAGATACGCGTGGGCAGTCAGTCATCTTCTCAGTCTCACTAGGTTCTTGGAAACCTCGGCTTTAAGCAAAACAGTGTTAGCACAAGCAGGCCCTCAATGTGATCGCTTAAGTGCCGGCGACATTGTTTTTTCTCATCGACGTGATGACAACACGGTGTTGTTATCGAGTCCTGCTGATTCCCTTCCCTGGGGGCTCACATAGCTGTGTCTGTGTGGGAGCCGGACAGACGCAGGAAACACCCACCTGGAAGGTCTCGGCGCGTCGCCTCGTTGCCCAGCCCTCCAGCGAGTCTTCCCGGTCTTGTTTTTTCTTTCTTGCATCACAGAGCTTGTTGCCCTAAGAGGTATGCAGTGCAGTTACCAAAATATTTTATGAGCTGTTCATGTCTTTGAAGATGTAAGAACAAGAATGCAGGATCAAGCTAATCACTGCTCCCACTTTGAAGTAGTGAAGGGTGGAAGCATCTTTCAAGATATCTGTAACAGCTGTCACGTGATGTAAAAATACCTGTGACTTCTGTTGGCAAAAATGCTACAGATTTGCTAATAGTGCTGTGGCTTGCTGCTGGAATCCATAAACAAAGAGAATACTAAATGTCCGTTAGACGTTCGTGAAAATAAAATACAGGGTGTGTTGGGGGGTTGTCCCCAGCTAGTTCATGGGGCCCTGAGCACGATCTTGGGGCGCTTGGATTAAGAAACCTCACTCCGGCGTGCCCTGGTGGAGTAGCCGTTGAGTCACCGCCTCTGACCAAGCACCTTCATCCCAAGGACCCAGGTTTGTGTCCTGGGGCGGGGAGAAACGACCATATCAAAATGAATGAAAATGCTTCTTAAAAACACACAAACAAAAAGAACCTTCACTCAACCTCTTCTCAGAGCTGCCTTAGATCAAAAACACATACCTGCATAGGCTAATTTTCTGTCACGTCAGACAGCAGGCCGGAGGTCTGGATTTCGCTTCTAAACCGCATGTGAACTGGAGCACGGTCAAGAGCCCAGGCTGAGGCTAAGTGGCCCCAGGGCGGGTCTGCATGGCCGCCAGCCCCCTGCCCAGCCTGCTTCCTGGTCAAATCTAGCAGAGCGCTCAGGCACACCTGGCATTCCCCCCACCCCAGGGACGGTCGGGGCTCCCGCTCATCGCGGGGTGTGCCTGTCTTCCCTCCCCGTCACCCGTCACCACCCCACGCCCCGCCCGCTGGAGGGACCGCACCTCCCGGGCCTCGCTCCCCCTACCCCTGCAGTGGGGCGGGCGCAGGAGCCAGAGGGGGCAGAAAACGGGGCTTTCAGGCTCAGGTCTGCCCTACGCTGGTGTGGGATACATGTTACCTCTAAGTTTAAACTCCTTGAATTTAAAATTGAGGGGGCAGCAAGTGTGACGAGCCCCAGCGGGTGGAGAGATGCCACCTGTCCACCAGGAGGCACTTTGTGGACGGCAGCCGTGGGCCATCCTCGGCTGTTATCAGAGGATCCTTCTTCGTCCACAGCTCCTGAGCCTGAAACCACCTGTCACCTTGATCTCCTTGCTGTCACAATCCTGCCATTGTTCCTTTGTCTGACTCTGAAAGTAAATGCTGCCCCTGCCACGGAGCCTGGCCGGGAGCCTCCTGCCGGCGTCCCTCTCAGCCTTCCCAGGTTTTCCTGGGTTCCATGTGAGGCCATCTCTCTGGAATCCCTGTCTTCCCACCTGAGGGAGGCTTGGACCTGGAAAGGCTCCCTAGAGGACGTGAAGCCAGAGGAGGCGACACGGGCAGGAGTGGCCCCTGGTCCAGCCCCTGCCTCCCTCCCCCGTGAGCACAGCCCACCTAGATCCATTTGACAGTGGGGTTCTGTTGAGACTCGATGCTGTGAAGAGGGCAGCTCTGTGGTGCTCAGGGAAACATAACTGCTGAGCCGGTCAGCACCTTCACATGCAGGACTTGCTCAGCCGAGACCCCATGCACTTAGAGACCCACAGGCTGGTCCAGGTGGGTCCACAGCTCTCTCCCTGCTGTGCCGCCACATCGCCACGTCGGCCGCCTGGCTCCTGCTGTCTGGAATCTGTCGCTGGAGGCGCACCCTGCTCACGCCAGCCAACCTTCCTCGCAGACCTCATGCCCGCGGCGTCCATTCGTCCGGCACACACACCTTTCGCGCTGCTTCTCACATCTGGAAGGGCCTCCAAAAGCTCCCATAAGCTCCTTTTCCACAAAACCCTTGCTGCCGTGCAGCCCATCTGAATTTTCTCCACACACAGCCTCCGTGTGGGTTTGCTAGGACTGCCATACAAAGCGTGGGAGGCTGACACTGGGGGGCTTAAGTGACAGAAATGTATTTTCTCAGTCTGGAGGCTGGAAGTCCAAGATCAAGGTGTCGGCAGGGCTAGTTTCTTCGAAGGTCTCTCTCCTTGGCTCACAGACGGCCATCTTCTCTGTGTCTTCCCTCTGTGCCGTGTCCTCATTTCTGTGTCACCCATCCTGCTGGATGAGGGCCCAACCGAATGTCCTCATTTTAACCTAATGACCTGTTCAAAGACCCTGTCTCCAGATAAGGTTGCATTTGAGGTCCTGGGGATTAGAAGGAATTTGGGTGGCTGCAGTTCAGCTCTTTATAGCCCCTCCATTAGCACACAGTCATTTCGGCCTCCCTTCCTCCCTGTAATTGGGACTGCCCCCTCTTTGAGGAAGCCTCGCTTTCTAGGTCCCTGGACACCCCTGCCACACTTGCAAATGGTAGACACATCTCGCAAGTCATTTTTAAGCGGAAAATAAATGTAGTCTTGAACCCCAGACAGCTTAATGCAGCCAATGAGTAGCCAATCCTTGGGAACTAACTTAGAGACCTGTGTGAGGAGGATGTATGTGGGCTCCTCCCTCTGAACCATCTGGTTACTGTCTTGCCAGGAGGGCAGGGCATGTGCCCTTGTGGGGAGGACGGTGATTGCACCCCATGAGGGAGGAGGAAGAGACGGTGCTACAGGAGAGTCCAAGGCATGACCAGCAAACTCACAGCATGGACACAAGACCAAGTGTGTCCTCCTGAGCCCAGTTTGGAGGGATTCATGACTAGGAAAGTCTAGTAATCACTCTTCCTTTCTCAAACTGAGGCAATTAGGCCCCCAGCCCCCCATGCAAGGCTGGTCTTCAGAAGAGGGCAAATATAGACACAGCCTTGGCTTGGGAGGTGAAATTCTGATTGCGTCTAATGAAGGTAAAAGTTTCAGGCCCAAAGTGGGTGGGAGGCCGTCCAAGCGGCCAGCAGGGGACTGAGATGATTCCTGGCTGAGCCAGCCCCTCGAGTGCTGGCCGGAACGTCCCCTCCACTCTGCAGAGGAGCAGAACCCCACCGCTCATTCCAAATCCTGGAGGCAAGCACCCATGGCAGGATTTAGGTCATTCTTAACAATTTTCACGCACTTCAAGAGGTCCATTTTTACATTCATGCAGATTTAAATGAAAGCCCCTGGTTGGTATTTTATTTGCTGCATTGCATTTCCCTCCGTCTTGCTCCCTTGACATGCTCTCAAGGAAATATAATTTGCAATCAGGTTTCCATACCTGACAGCCCCTGACCCGCATCTCCGCCCACAGCACTGCCATTAACTGCCCGCAGGGGTCCTGGACAGTGGGCTTATCCCCTCATGTCCGCTTCCCTTTGTCCACCTTGTTCCTGTAAACACAAGAGAGGGGGATCCCTGGTGCTCCCCCGACATGGGCCCATACCTCACAGTGCCTGCAGGGTCAGTCCTGTGCCCATGGGACTCCCTGTACCGTGAGCAAGAGTCTGGATGTTTCTAGAGAGGTCACACACCCTGGCCGACTCGACTCACTCTAAAGGTCTCCTTGGGGGCACTCTGTCCCCACCCCGTAGTTCTGAAGTCTAAGGCTGTAAAAACAATCCATGGGCCTGGCTTCAAGATCTGGGACTGGAAAACAAGTAATTCACAGTAAGTTTTTTTAAAATCATTTTTAGAGGCCACACTGGGGGTCGGTGCAGTCCGGAGCCTGGACTGTCACTGGCTTGCGGCGCTGTGAGCAGAATGGCGCCCCCTGGCGCCGCTGTGTGCCATGCCACCCATTCCCGTGGACCAGCGCTGCCTTGGGGAGTATCTGGAACATGGAACTTTCTAGTATTCGGTACAACCCACGGTGCTGGGGTTGAGAAAAGGCAGCCTGGTCCGTTCTTCCGCCCTGTGTGTCCAACATCTATTTCAGAACCTGCACCCGGACAGATGTCCCGGGGCTTAGCCAACTGCTCAGCACTGGGACCCCGCCCCGAAACCCTCCAAAGGGACCCACTGCTCCCGCACCTAGTAGCACCCCGGCCTTCCCACAAGAGCTCTGCCTAAGTGCAGGCCACCAGTCTCTCTTGGTCACCTGGGTGCCCAGAACTCTGGCTGCCTGAGTTGCTTACCCTTAGGGCTGATCCTTTTTGACGTCGCCTCCCACCTTCATCTTAACGTTGTGGGATTCTAATCAAAAAGGAAGAATCACCTGGCCAAAGTTACCAGGTTAGGGGTCTGCATTCTTCCTGAAGGAGGAGCCCTGTGCTCCAAGCACAGGGGTGTCCCAGCCGGCTGACTTGGTCATTGGCACCTCAGCGGCCCTCCCCACGCTGTTCTCGTCTACACCCTAGGGTGCAATATGCACCTCGGAGGTGCAATGGATGCATTAACTTCCATGCTATTTCCAAGCTGAGATACTGCTTTTAAGTTAAAGTGTGTCTTTGATAAAATCCCATCATCGTCTCATAATCAGTTACAAGAAATTGCTCCTCCTGAAATGTTTCTCCACTGCCTGGTGGTTGATCAGTAAAATGAGTTAACGTGCAAGTCTATCTGTCAGACTCTGGTTTTCTTATAAACCAAGCAATAACTGAATACATTCAAAAATGGTGACACAGAATCACAATAGGCCTCAAAGGATTTTGAGGCTTGGACTTTGAAAATCACCAGCAGCTATTAGGGGCCCAGGCTATGGGTGTCCTAACCCCGGCCCCGGTGAGCTGTGTGGCCTTGGGCTGCTTACTTAACCTCTCTGAGTCCTTCTGTGAACTGTGATTGGAGGCAGAGCACTGGTCGTGGTCAGGCTGCTGTGAAGCCACAGCGTGTGTGTCTGCAGCTGCTAGGATATTTCCCGGCACCGACTGAGAGAATAGTAGCTGTTACTAGTAGCATGTCCGTTATTACTCTTTAGCGCCATTGTTTTACAGTTAAGACCCTAGAACTGAAAGATTTCCTAACACCCTGTCAGTGGTGCACTCTGGTGGTGAGAGAATATTTAGGATGAATATATTTAGGCGAATGGCTTTGGCTGTTCTCCTTGCAGAATGAATTCCCCACAAAGACTGCCAGGGCCTGAGAGGTGGGGGAGCCACTCCCCCCACCCGCCACCTGTCCCCCAAATTTAGGGCACCCCACTGTTGCACTGGCTGACGGTGATTGTGACTTCACATCTAACAGTGCCTGTTTGAGAGATGCTTTGCTTCTAGGCCTCTGCTGAATTTCAAGGACAAAAATTGCCCAAATGAATGGCACTTTGTTATAGTCCGTGGAACTAATGTTCCACCAAGGACACTTGGTCCAGTCTCCTACCCAACCAAGGATTTCGTCATTTCTAGAATTTCCCAATAAGCTGACATAGCAAATAATTCTACCTACCCCACCCCCCCAAAAAAAAAATCAGTGTTCAAAGCTGTGACTTCGCCTTGCTCTTAAGTCCACCCGTTTTCCTGCCATGACCTTCCTCAGGAAAGGTAATACTGAACCCAAAGGGAGGCTAGGCAGAGTTCCCTTTTCCCCATTAAAATTGCCCAGTCCACCAGATTTGACCAGGGAGGACCCTCCACCCCAGGTGGGGGCGCTCTTGCCCCACCCATGGGACAAGGGTCGGACACAGCCCCGGCTCAGACAGTGGTGGTTTCAGCTGAGACTTTAGTGACACTGAATTGCCTGCCTGGGGACTCTAAAAGCACAGGGCCCAAGGTTACTGACAGGGACGGAGGAGGAGGAGGAGGAAGAGAACTCCCAAAACATGGGTTTCCCAGTAAGTCGTTGTGGTTTTTCCTTCAGCCTTTGAGAAAAAGTGCTTCCCAAATGTATATGTCACGTTCAACTCTGCCTCAAATCTGGAACAAAACTGAGACCACCTTTAATCCATGTCGCCAAGTTCGTAGATGCTGCCAGGACTCCTTCCCCAGAGGGTCTGTGTTCAGATGCACTTGGGAAGCATGGGTTCACTGCAGCTGATCCGCTTTCCTGGGGGGTCTCAGGCCCCGAGGGCCCGAAGTCTCTGACAGGAGGACAGAAGTAGTCTTCCCGGACTTAGTCGAGCAACGCTGCGCAAATCATGTCGCAGACAGAACTGCTTGAGCAGAACGTCCTTGGGGCGCAGGGGTGTGCTTGTGACGCTGTAAAATCAGAGCTCGCAGAGGACGGGGGGGACCCACGTCCTTGCCGGACCATGGGCGAACGAGCTCTGACATCGGCAGGAGGCCGGCAGGCGGAAGACAGGCTCTCGGCGCACCGCGCTCTCCAGCCAGAAAGGGCCGGCCATGGGCCGCCCACCGCGCACACATCTCTGAGGACATTTGCTGCGTCTTCCTTGCTGACAGCTTTGCAGAAATGCATGAAAGGAGCCAAGTCTGCATAGCTTCATGTCTGCACTGAGCACAGAGGGGAGGAGAGGGGTTCTCCCTGAGCCTGGCAGGGGCAGTAAGTGGACAGTGCCCGAGGTCCCCAGGGCCCGTCATTCACAGACCGGAGGGCTGGGAGTCTGCAAAGGTTTCCATATTTTCACACTGAAACGCATACGGTGGGGAAAACTGAACTGCTGAGAGTTAATGATAGTCCTTATTTATCCTGCTTAATGTAACAGCCATGCACTTTACTGTAGAAAATACGACTGGGGTTAATATGGGGTGCTGCCCCCGACCCCTCCAGGGACGTTCCTTGTACCTGACTTCTGTTCCGTGTTGCCATTCTAAAATTGGAAAACGTCTGAATTCTGAAACCTGCCATGACCCCAAGGGTGTGGGTAAGAGATCAGGAGCGCTCATGGAAACCGAGTCACAAAGGCACATCTGAAGATGAATGCTACCCCTGCCGGCGTCCTGCGGGGGGAGCAGGCTAGGCTCCTGAGACGGGGCGAGAGCACCCCAAACCCGTGCCCCCACGAGGGCACATGGTCCAGCAGGATGCTGCCCCTTCCGCACCTTGGGAGACCCGCCGAGAAGGCCCCCAGCACCCCCACAGACAGACGGCCAGGTGAAAGCAGAGTTGGCCTGCGCCCAGGAGTCTGGTCCTCCACGAGCCGGCAGAATCTTAGGAGCCCGAGAATCTTGCTGTTCGGCTCGTTCTGAATGATGCGATGGACATATTTATAGCAGCCTCCTAATCGTGGATTCATTTCCTCATCCCTGTGGCTCCTCTGGTGGGTTTCTTTGAACTGTGAGGGAAGAGTCCTTTTCGAGCAACCTCTCCGGGGTCCTCTCTGGGCAGGGAGCATGTCCAGAATTCTAAAACAGAATCCCGCACACCAACTCAGCCGACGCTGGCGCAGCCCCCGCGGCCTGGTCCTCAGGCCTCAACAGCACAAGCCAGCCAGGCCCATCTCCCAGCCCCAGGGCTCTGGCACTTAGTGTCCTAAAGCTGGGTTCTGTGGATTGTGAAAGCTGGGCCGTGAGGGATAGAGACCTCGTCTTTGATGTCGTCGCTAAGGGGAAAGCCCTACGTCCACACCGGTGTGGTCTGCTTTGGGAACATTCTCCTCGGTAGGTGGGGCCTGCCCCCTCTGCGGAGCCTGGTTCCTCGGGGTGCTCATAGGTGCCTGATGCGAAATGCCGGCCAGCAGAAGTGGGTCACGTTCCCCGATACTCGCGGGTGAGCGGGCCCATAAGCAGGGACGGCCGTAGGTAAGGAGGGGAAAGTTTCCACACCCAGCCTGGCTCCTTCAGCTGCCCGTGACCCCAGTGGGAGGGGCGAAACCTGCTAGACCGTCCGTGCTGAGGGCAGGATGCGTAACTACACGTCTTCATCCTCTCCCAGCCCCAAGACGGTGCCTCGGACGGTCCGGTCCCGTTCGCATTGAGTTAAGTTTTCGGTCACGAGCGCAGTCACTACGGAAAAGATGCTGGTGTCTCTGCAAGGCTGGGCCTCAGTCTGGTCACTTGTGTCTTCTGAACCCCTTCCAGATTTTTAGACAAATGTAGCAAGAGTCCTGCCAAGAAATCCAGATGTTGTTGTCAGCGGCCAGAACTTTCCATCTGGAAGGTGGGTGGGGACAGTTCCTCCTGAGTGCGTGCATTTGGACTCACGAACGCGGGCTTAATGCAGCCCCCTTCCTTCCACACATCCTTCTTCCCCCAGAGCTGTTTTTGTCACTGAAGATTCAACTTGGCGTTCCGTGGACACCCTCAGGTTTGACTTAGAAGCCCCTGATAGCCCGAGCTCTGCCAGAATAGGGAAGAAAACGTCGTGCTAACTTTCAAGATCAATCGGGCAAGCCCTGCAGGAAGACCCATTTGCTTGGGAAATCCAGGTCCCTGTCCCCAGTGCCAGGGGTCCCAGCCCAGCCAAGGGGCAGGTAACAAGGCTTGGAGGCCCCCCATGCAGGAGGAGTTACGTCCATTCCTAACAGGTGGCCAGCAGACAGCCACCGCCTGGTTCATTCACTTTCTCCTGCTGTTGGAGAAAGTGCACCCTTGACCTTGAAGGGGAGCAAGGCGTGTGTGGGCCCCCTGCACTGGGTGCGTGGGAAGTTCCTGTGGGAACGCAGCTGAGGGAGGATTCTAGATAACTTGTGAGCGGCCTTCCAGCTGGTGTTTACACGTTGGCTCAGGTCCTGAGGTCATGCGGGCAGAGGTGCGCCCCCACTTCTTTCATACAAGAACCCCCACGAGCGCCAGGGATGTGGAGGATCATTCTAGAATCCCGTGTGTCCGCTTGGAGTGACCGTGCCATGTGGGTTAGACTGGCAGGCTTTTGAGAGTAAAATGACAGTCCCAATACTGGAGACGCTGGGACCCTGACCGTCCTGGGGTGGGGGAGGGGAGGAGCTGCCGCTGTTCGGCCAACTCTTTTTACCTTTCAGAAAAGAAGGTGTTTGTCCCGCGTCCCTTTCACTTCTGGACTCTCAGAGCCCAGGTACTGGAGAAGGCAGGAAGGTGTGACATGGCCTGAGGTGGGGCCACAGAGCCAGCGCTTTCAATCCGGCAGCCGCTGAGAAGGCGGATCGGGGGAGCTTGGAGGAGGCAGGTGCCTGGCTGGCGGGCCGGCCGCTCTCAGCTCAGCAGACCCCTGCCGGCCGCTGCTTGGAGGAGGGATGAGGTGCAGTTGCTGGGGGATCCAGCCCCCGAGAGCCCCCAAGCTCTTGTCCAGCATTCCGTGTGCGTAACTTCACCTGAGCTGTCCGGCCGTCCCGGACCTGCGTTTGACGTTTGCTCAGGTCAGAGCTCAGGCGCTGACGGTCTGGGAGCCTGTGAAGGCTGGCACGCTCCACGCTGCTCACTGCCAGCTGCTGCATGAAGCCACCCAAGGGATGGCCGGTCCCTTGTGGGGCAGAGGAGCGCTGGGCACTCGGTGTGTGTGTGATTGTGCGTCCGCACAATCTCTCTCTAACAGGAGCTCTGTTAAGCGTTGTCAGTTTTCACCTCTCACACCGGCTTTCCCTTTTAATGTTATTACTGGGCCGTAGGAATAGACACTTTGAACTTTGGGGAACCTCCTCCCTGAAACCCTGTCATTGTAAAATGTGACCCTTGACCCTGAAGATAGCCAGCTACATCTGACCTCATGATAAAGACGCTAAATACTCCGATTTTAGCGACTGTCTAATCAGCATTGCCTGGCCAGGAACTTCCCTTTAAGTGAAATTCAAAAGATGGACCCAAAATATTGATGTGTTCAGAATCAGAGGGGATGGTTTTGTCTGTCTGAGAGGAAGGGCGCAGGCGGGGTGCCGGCAGGAGGAAGAGAGGAGCCAGAAGCAGTGTATCTGCGTTCATCTTGGTTGCTCCCCTGCCCCGGGCGTGAACCCGGGTCCTGGGCTGCGTGCGGGTCGCGCCCCAGGCACGGACTCGACGGCACGCGCTCACTCGCTCACAGGGCACAGCGACGGGGTGGTCTGAGTGTACGTGTGACTTACTGAAATGAAGTGTCACTTGAAAGGGGCGATACATGAGATTACACAGTCCGCCCGATAATTGTACAGACGGTTCCCCGCGTTTCCCGCGGAGGAGCGGGCGGAACCTGCAGGGAACAGGCAACTGGGAAGCTCTCGCCAGCCTCGAGGCGGCCCCGGTGTCTCCCAGCAGTGTCGTTCTGCACAGCCGGGCTCTCCCACACCATCCATGCTGCGCCACGTAAAACACCATTTTTGTCAGACATCGTCCTCGCCTCGAGTGATGCTCTGCGTTCTCCCTGGAAGTAGCGTCCTCTGGAACACAGAGGAGGCCGCCACTGTCTTCCCTTACACAGCACCGCTGCCGGGGTCGGGGAGCAGGGTTCAGCTTCACTAGCGCCGGGGCAGCCCCTTCTGTCACAGCCTCGAGCCCTGCCCCGTCCTGCGGTTGGCGCCCAGGGCCAGGAGCGGCCGACACCCGCAGATTCTCCCCAGAAGCTTGAAAGCACTCCGAATTCTCTCGTCTTTCCAAAACAAACAAGGAATTCTTCAACTGGCATTTAGAAGACAAAACGGCAACTCCTGGACTGTCTTTCATAGGAAACGAATTCAGTGCTTCCCTCGCCGTCGGAGATTTTGTCAGGAGAGGCAGGATTCTCTGCCCAGCATGCTCATCATTTCCCTAAACTCCCAGCCCGTCTGTGAAATCGATTCTGTCCCATCGGAGACGGGCACAGGGCTCCCAGGCTATTCGTCTGCACCGAGACTTGAGCCCAGGAGGGTGCTTTCAAAGCCCAGGTCCTCAGGTGCCCCTTCCACAGCTCCTCTCTGCTTGAGCGTTCTGCGTCCTCTCTGAGCTCGGCAGCGACAGCCGCGGGCCGCAGACTTCCCCACGCGCTCACGCGCACGTGCAGGGGCTGTTTCTCTCCTCAGAGACGGTCACCCTCTGTACGTCAGGCTTCAATGACGTTTTGGTCAGTGGTGCACCACATGGATGACAGTGGTCCCCCAAGGCCATACAGTGCCACCCAGGTTTGTGCAATTGCACAGCGATGAAGAAATCACCGCGTTTGCCCAGCTGAGCGGCTCGTGCTGCGCTGAGTGAAGGCGGACTCCCTGGCGCAGGGGACTCCCTGGCGCAGGGTGGCAGCTCTGTTTAGATGCAAGAGAGCAGTTAGGATGCTTCCTGATTGCTCTGTCTCCTCAGCATGCGGGAGGGAGGAGGAGGAGGTGAGAGCAGGGAGGAGAAGGGGAAGCTCACAGTGAGACCTTCCCGAAGGTGGAGCCCTGATGTGAGGCGCGGAGGGGCTTTCTGGAAACATGGTGGAAAATGAAGATTCCCAAGCCCTGTGAAGACAGTGAGTAACTTTAATCACAGGTTGTGAGTGCCTGGGGGACACACGGCTATGTCTAAGCCATGTCGTCCTGCAGACGCGGCACTCGGGGCGCCGGCCTGCTGACTCGGCGGCTGGGTGAAGTTGGGACAGCTGCATCAGCAAGCATCCGGATACCTGTGGGTTCCTGGGGGCGGCTGCTTTGCTTTCTGAAACTGCATGGAGGACCGGTGCGCGCTGGCACTGTAGCTTCCAGACTGTGCTCCCACGTCAGCGGTACGCGCACCGCCCACTTCCAGTCTCCTTCCCCCAGAACCGACCCCTTTCCCCGGATGCCCCCGCCCGGCCCTCGCGGTCACCTCTGAAAGAGGGCCTCCCACGACAGCCGGGAGGACAGGCGCCGAGGGCTAGCCCGTCTGCACGCCGGGAGCCGCAGATCTGACTCGGGAACGCGAGCGCATCACTGACACTCGAGTCTTCCCGTCAACAACAGGTTCCGAGGCCAGTTGGAACACGCACTCTGCCGTCCTCCCGGGAAGAGTTCTTTCTCTCACGTCCTTTATAAAAATATTGTCTGCATTGCAGGTACTGAATGGAGAAGGAATTGGGTTCCAGACTGTCTCTCAGGTTTAGGATTCTATTTAAAACACGGGAGTTCCCTTTCCTTAGCAAGGCTAGGTCCTCAGCGGGCAGGGGACACCTCATCCTGAGAGTCACGCGCCCTCCCCGCAGTGGACAAGGGCCCACGGCGCCACCCAGTGGGCTTGCTTCGCTGCTGGACGCAGGCCACCCTGACCGTCACGCGGAGGACGGACGTTACTACAGAGACGTGTGTGCAGTCGAGGCGGGCGGGTCCCTCCAGCCACAGCCACGCTCATTATATTGTGTCTAGAAAGCGGATAACCCAGGTAAATCAGCACCAAGCCAGGAGAGTTCAGAATGACAACGGCAAGAAAGGATGTTTCCCTGTTTACCTGGAAATGTGTTTAAAACCACCCCGTGTGGGAATATATAGTTTCCATCAGGTTCATGAAAACACAAAGCCACGTGCTTAGAGCAAAGTCAGAGCAAATCTCTGGATCTGCTGCTTAAGCCCCTAGAGAGGCCGACCCCAGATCCTCGCTGTGTCACGGCTGAGGGCCGACACCTCATCTGCTTTGTGCTGACAAAAGCCAGTCGGTCGTGCCCTGCTCTGCCCCACCCCAGCATCAGTTCTCCCATTCCACATGCATGTAGACATTCACATGCACACGCGTGGATCTCAGCTCCCACGTCACCTCCTCGCGGCCGGCGGGGACGCTCTCTGTTCAGTAGCGGGGCTGGATTGGGCATCCCTGCCCCTGCTCCCGCTTCTGGCAGTGCCCAGTGCCCTAGAAAGGCGTGTGGTCTGGAGCGCACAGCCACTGGGGAGGCTGCTGCAGGGTCCTCAGGCACCTCTGTTGTCTGATCTGGGGGCACCCCTTCTCGTGGGATGTCTAGTTTTTACGGGACAATGGGATGCAGACTAACACAGCGCTGTCTGGGCCTGATGCCCCCACATGGGCACCCTGACGCTCCAGCAGCTTTGACGTTTAGGGAGACTTGGGGGATCCCTCTGATCACTCACAGGCTTTTGTATAGGAAGGGTGTTGCCTGATGACCTGCTCCTGGGCCCTGATGTCACCTTTTCTGGGTGGCGCTGGGTGACGGCTGCCCAGTGCCCAGCGAGCCCCTCCCATCCTTCTTTCCTGTGCTCGACCAGGGACCGGGCGGAGGAGCCCTGAGGTCTCCATGCTGAGAATTTTCCCTGCAGGCAGACACACCACCCCCGTAGGCTCAGGTGGCCTCATCACTGTCACTCACCTTCACTTGTTCCCTTGTCTTTGAGGAGCTGGAAACTAAACCAGCCCTCCCCCTCATTTCAAATAGAAACCAAATAGGTTGAGAGTCCAGGAACTTCTGAATCAAGTCCAGGGGTTTGGTGACATGTTTTGCTTATTTCAGAACCGTTTTTTTGCTAACTTAGGAAGCCCGTCTGTTAGATAATCAGGGTTTTCCACCTGCTGAGGGGCTCAGGTTGAACTGTCAAGACTGGGGACACATGAGTTAAAAGAACTCCATCGACATGTGCTTCATAAATTGCAGTTTTAGCATTCAGAGGAGTTCTCAAAATATGAGTTGCATTTTTTCAGCCCCGGGGACTTGCGTTGGAAGAGAACTCAGCCTCTGTCCTGAGGACATCACGTCTGCACTCCACAGGGTCACACATCCATTATGCATATGGGGGAATTTATTCTGCCTTCTGCAAATGTCAAGCCATACCTGCATTCATCATGGAAATTTGTACCATAAGTAATAGGACACTTCTTTTTGGGCAAAGGACCCCGTGCGACTGCAGTCCTGAGCAGGTGGCCATGGAAGGCTGTACCCGGGGACCAGTCAGGCAGCTGCAGTTTCTGCTGGTGAGGAAGAAGCCTCACGGGGGTCTCTGACCCCTGCCAAGACCACCTCGCTTGCAGTTCCTTCCGTTTTAAAAAAGCGTGTCTTAAGAAATCTGGAAAGCCTGCGAACACAGGGAGGCAAGGATACTATTTTTCACTGCTTCTGGTTCCCGAGAAAAAGTGATGCTGCATTTTCAAAACAACATCTGTCAGAGTGATTTTCATCAGATTACATAAATCCTCAAAGCTGCTATCACAGTTTATAGAATCTTAGAAATGTAGGTTATGCTTTGCACAGAACCCTAATGAAATTTAAAATGCGTGGACTTTTGCAAACCCAGTTTTGCAAGCAAACTCTAGCAGGGTTTCTCATTTGTGAATTTTCACATGAGCTTGTCTCACAGAGTCGCATACATGTTGTTACGAGACAGGTGCAGTGAACGGCCGTTTACAGCTGAAGGCGCTAACAAGCGTAGATGGAAACGGCTTGAGCTTGAGGACCCTGCGGTCAAGGCTGATGAAACCGACCCGCAGCACTTGTTCTGCTTGCCAGCGAGCTTGTGACGAGACATTCGTCGTTCATGCGTGAGGACGGCCTTCCGTCACCTCCTCACAAGCAGCTGCCATGTGTCTCGTACAAGTGACAGCGTTCTCAGTTTCAGAGCAGAGGAAAGATGCTTGGGAAAGGAAGAGTCTGTCATAAAGACCTGGAGCTGATGTAAACTGGGATTTATTATTCCTTGCTGTAGGAAGCTTATTCCAAAAATGAGTGGCTAGATCTAAACTCCAATGAGAAGGCACTTCACATGCATTAAGATGGCTCCCGTCGAAGGAACAGGAAATAACAAGTGTTGGGGAGGATGAGCAGAAATCGGAACGCTTGTGCCCTGTCGTGTGTGTGTGTACAGGGACAGGAAACAGTGCGGCCGCTGTGGAAGGCGGTGTGGCGGCTCCGTGAAGAACTGAACACGCATTACCATCTGACACCACACTTCTGCGTCTCAGTGTCTCCGAGAGGACTGGAGGCAGCGACTGGAACACGTGCTTGTCCGCCCACATTCACAGCCCCTTTGGTCACAAAACTGTAAGGCAGAATACCCGCGTCTCCATCCACAGATGCTGGGAGGGTCATTCACAGGTAGTCTTTCCACACACCGGTGTTTCACTCAGCCTTAAAAGGAAATTCTGGGCACCCCCAATCACCTAGACGTTAGTTCACTGGATACAGTCCACAGCCACCCCAGGTCCCCAGTGCATGACCCAGGGTCCAGGGAAACAGCCAAGACGTACAACTAAATAAAACAGTGCTTCCTCCTCCTCTCGCTTACCTGCCTGCCTGCTCACCTTCATTCCTGCCTGCACCTTCCCTCTGAAAACAGAAAGAAAGAAAACTAGCATGTCTGTCTGTACAGAGAAAGAAAGGCTGGGCGGAGCGCCAGTGTGTTCAGTGACAATCCAGGAGGTGGGCTCACAGGCCATGTGAGCGGCTGGCTTGTCTGCTTTTCAGTAGCGCGCCTGTATCACTTGTTCCTGTGCTCCGTTCCCTCGGGATTGGTGACCGTGTGGGCAAGCTCACTATGACTTAGACGTGCAGAAGTGACAGTCACTTCACAAGGACTTACAGTTATGATCGCTGGGGGCCCACAGTGGCCGGGAGCTTGGCACTGGCTCTGGGATCTCACTTATCCATGAGAAGCTTCTGGAAGTCACCAGAAGCATGGGTTCTAGAAGGGGGCCCCTCAGCCTGCCGGAGACAGGCCCTGTGGTTGGTCTCTGCATTCACGTGTGTCCCTGCCTCTTCCCTCTGCGAAGCCCCTCGTTCCTAAGCATACAGATTGCCGCCCGCGGCCCTTCGTGGGCAGCTCTGCTCATGCATCTCCTCTTCTCCTCCAGCCCACCGAAACCCACCGTGTTCATCTCCGGAGTCATCGCCCGGGTAAGTGCCCCGTCACCTCCCGTCTCATGTCAGCAGTGGGGCCCCTCTCCGAGACTCCACCAAACCCTCCTGAGCCCCGCTGGGTGGAACCGCAGCCCGTCATCCTGGCCATGGGTCTCGCATGTCATCTGGGGAGCAGTGGGATCGGGCAGTGACTCCTCCCCGGTGACGGCCACTGCACAGCACAAGCTGCCCCTCCCTGCCTGCTCCTGACTCAGCCAAGTCGCAGACCCCCCCACAGGCCTTAGGTTTCCCAGGGGCCTGGAGCTGAGAGTGTTCTTACCTTTTTAAATGGTAGGAAAGAATCAAAATAGGAATTCTGTGCCGTGATGGGTGGAATTACCCACTTGGGTGTCTGTAATGGTCACGGCGCACAGCCGGCCCGGGTGCTGGGTGCCAGGTGCTGGGGTGCGTCTGGAAGCAGCAGCAGAGCGGGGGGTTGAGTGCTGACCCGCAGGACCTCAGCATCCTCTGGCTCGCACTTTGGGACACGTGTGCAGGTCCCTGGCCTGAGCGCTCGATTGCTACACCCCGAACCTTGCGAAGCTACTCTCCTGGGGAGACCCAGTGTTTGACTTGATGCGAACCACCCACCTGCAAACTCCACTATTCGCACAGTAACACTTCCCCAGCTCCAGGCCCACAGTGAGCTTTCAGCCTGTGATGCGTAAGGGCTGACTTGGTGGAGGACAGCACATGCCTGCCAGAGGTATGACCACAGATCCATCTGGAGACCCTGGGGCAGACACCCATGGGGGCCATGCCAGCACTAGGCCCCTTGGCTCAGCCAGGCTCTGTCCTGCCCAAGCTGGACCGGACCCAGCCCTGTCACACATGCACTGTCGGCAAAAGAAGGCAGTTCCTCCCTGAAAGGGCCGGTCGAGCCCTGGTGGCTCAGGCGTTAAGCCTCAGCCCAGGTTCACAGCCGACACCGGGGAAACACTTAAAATAAGCGACTAAATAATAATGCCTCTACCTCCTCAGCCTTCCTGCCTTCATTCCCACCAGCTTCCTTCCCCTTTAAAAATAAAATTAAAAACAAAATTAAGGAAAAATGAGGAAGGAAAACTACTGGAGGACCCTGTGGGTTGAACCCAGCTCTGTCTCATGCTTCTCAGCCCTGCCCTGAACGTTTCCTTCCCAGCCAGCGCCCCAGCCGCCACCCACAGCTGTGGCTGCAAATCCAAATTAAAGATGCTGCTTGGGGCCTGTCTTGCCCCCCGCTCAAATGATCACGAAAGCTCTCACAGAAGAAAGCCACCCAGCACCCAGTCGGGTGCCCAGGGAGGCGTGTGGTACCTGGCGTCCTGGCTCCTGCATGGAACGGGACTTCGGTGCCTGCCAGGACCCCCATGCCCAGGCCGCTTCTGCCAGCCAACAGGCTCCCTGTGCCCTCGGCCCACCCTCCTGCCCACTGACCAGCGCACGTCCCTGTGTCTTCCCACAGGGTGACAAGGACTTCCCACCAGCAGCCGCCCAGGTGGCCCACCAGAAGCCGCACGCGTCCATGGACAAGCACCCCTCCCCGAGGACACAGCACATCCAGCAGCCTCGCAAGTGAGCCCGGCTGCCCGCCAGCGGCCCGGCCTTCAGAATCTGCTCCCTGGGAAATCAGAGAGCAGGTCACTGCCCTCCTCACATCCCCATGTCTCAATCTAAAAGCCACCGACCCCCAACCCACTTTCCAGAGAGCCCCGGCTGGAGTCATTCAAGGGTCCTGGTGTCCCTTAGCAGCAGTCGCCGAGACCTGAGTAAAACGAAACTGAGCGAGCGGAGCCTTAGTTCTGTCTCAACACCCCCGAGCCCAGGCCCTGGGCCTTAAAAGCAAGGGGCACAGAGCGGGGGGCGGGGGGGGGGGAGGCGCTAGGCTTAGGCGGAGCTTCTCTTAGAAACAGGATGAAAAAGTCTTCACCAGAGCAAGTCCAGAGCGAGAGCGCTGAAGGCGGGGAGAGGCCAGACAAAGCCGCCCTGCTCCCGGGGGAAGGCAGAAACACCACCTTCCCGAGAGGCCGGAGCACGTCCACCAGCCCCCCATCTCAGAGTCCCTTCCCCGTGGCGGCCTGCGGGCCACCCTGTTTTCCTCAAAGCCAAAGGACGCGTTTCCTCAGCTGGTAACCCCTCTGGGGCCGCCGCTTTTCGAGAGGCGGCCCCGAAGTTCCCACGGGGCAGTTGCACCAGTCTGCTGGGGACCTGGGAGCAGCCACAACTCTCTGATGCCACTGTCATCTGCCACCAGCCGTCCATCCCCAGGGTAAAGTCCCTCGCGGCTTCACATCCTCAAGGCAGGTGGCTTTCCCTTCTCGCTGACCTGCCAGCAGCCCGTCCGGCGCTTGAGACACCGTGTCATCGCCTCTGGTGTCTCCTAATTGCTGAGAGGTTGGGGTAAACTGAGGCAGGCTCCCGCAGCTTGGAGCGGCCAGCTGGGGCGCCGACATCACAGCCTCCCTACGGCAACGGACGGGCTGCCTGCTGCTTCCCAGCCCGGAGGCAGGAGCGGCACTGGGCTGGCCCCGCGGGCTGCCGGGCGCGTGCAGTGTCTCCTGACTCAGCTCATCAACTGTCCCCTTCCAGGTGAACCACGATTACAATAAAGCACCTGCATTTCATCTCGTGGTGTGTTTTCCCTCCTGTTTCAGAGTTTCTTTTTGCGTTTTGGTTTCTGTTTACTGGGGTTGCCAGGTGGTTTTGACGGAAAGGAACCTGCATCTGCGGTGGGCGTTTTCACTGGTGGTTTCCCGGAATCCCAGTCGAACTACGGGACGCCGGTGCCCAAGTCTGAGCTTCTGCTTCCGAGTGTCATAAAGTGGAAGTGTGAGCTGACACTAATTCCTTGAGACAGAAGCAGGACATGGGGACAGCGAAAACAGGACGGGGCTGTGTGCTGGCGCCTGCCGGGTGGGGAGGAGGAGCCGCAATCCCAGCCGGAGCAGAGCGGCCAGGCAGCAACACGTAAGTGCTGTGTTGTACCCACTGAGTCCAGAGTCCGCTGAGCTGTGAGAACATGTCCCCTGTCACCGAGTTCACAGCGGCTGGCCATGGGGCAGTCAGAGCCTGTCTGCAGGGGACAGCGGAGCAGCACGACATAGAGAGGCGCAGGGGGTGCCGGGGTGGGGGTGCCCTCCGCCCTGGTCCCGCTCTCCTCACCCGTGTCCTCGGTCTAGAGTCGGCGTCCCTAGGACCCTCTTGTTTTCTGTAAGAGAAGACTGTCAGCAGGAGTGATCCATTTTACAGATGGGAAGACTTGCCCTGTGCCCGCGTCAACAGTGTTCCCAGACCTTTGCCCCAGGAAGCGTCACGGTTGGCCAGTAAGCACGGGGCAAGATGCTGCTCCCTGTCACCCGTCACCAGAGAAAGGCGAGTTAAAACCATAAGGCAATACCACGTCACTCCTACGAAGGTGACGAGAAAGTCAGATGTACCAGGTGCTGATGAGGCCATGGAGAAATCAGAGCCCGCGCGCAGTGCTCCTGGGGAAAACGGTGTGGCAGGTCCTCACGCAACTCAGCAGTCACTGTGTCCCAACCATGGAGTCCTAGGTCGTCGGCACGCCCGCAGAGATAAGCACGTCCACACCACACGCGGGCACAGGTTCACAGCGACTTCGTGGCAGCTGGAAGCTGGAAATCGCCAAAGGTCCATCAGCTGGAGGAGGCGGTGAATGCAGTCGCGGGTCACGACGAAGGAATTCTAAGAAACGCACCATTCGCTGATTTTGTCGTCTGAACGCCCTAGAGTATCACTGCGAAGCCGGCCACACACCCAGGCGGTCTACAGGCCAGAACGCACCCAAACGCCGCTGTGCGGCACACCAGGGTGTTGCCACCTGGAAGCGTTGGCCTTAAGCAGGGACGACGCAGCGAGCCCGGCGCAGCACGGAGCGCTGAAAGTGCGACGCTCAGCGGTGACTCCGGCCACGGACCACGCGGGATACGAGCCCAGTCAGATGACACCAGCGAACAGGGCGCCGGCTGCTGGGAGCAGGAGTCGGGAGGACGGGTGATGTAAAGGGCTCAGGCTTCCTCCGCAGAGGTGAAGTGTCCTGCAGTCCCCTGGGTGCCGTGACCACAGATGCGCCACACGCCGTGGAGAGTCGATCATAATGAAGCACCTTGTAAGTGTTAACGGTGACCGAGCACAGCTGGGATCCTGGTCATTCTCAGGTGTCCAGCGTGCCAGGCCTGGCTCCGCTGTGGTTGGGGACCAGGAACAGGGAGCCGTGTGCAGGAGCTGCTCTGAGACCTGCCGGCAGGACGAAGGTAGGAGGGCTGAGATGGCAGCGCGGTGTCCAGCACAAGACGGCCGGCCCTGCAGCCTCCTGCCAGGCCAGAGGACCTGGGTGAAGCCCGGCACACCTGGGTGCTAAGGGAGGAAGGGGAGCCAGCGGGGGACAGCACGGGGTCAGATGCGAACCGACCCTGGGGAGGGGCGGAAGGACAGCTCATGTCACGTGGTCCCAGAAGACCCGTGAGGTGGGCAGCCAGGGTCCTCCCGCGTCCGACGGGGCACCCCGATTTCTGGAAAGATCAGAAGGTCGTCCTGAGAACCGGGCAGCACCCCCTCAGGCCTCCATGGGAGAGACGGACAGTCAGGAATTCAGGAGCCGGCTCATCCATGGCCAAGACCCAAGGGAAGGAAGGGCGCCGAAACCCGGGTTGTGACTTGGGCGCTGAAAGCCGGAGAGAAGGTACAGGCCTCACTGCCCAGAGCGGGTCATTTGCGTAGCCGGGTGAGTGTCAGCAGCAGCAACTCAGACGGCAGAGGAAGGTCTGCGGTGGGCAGAGGCTGTGCTACGAGGGGACACACAGTCCACCCGCCCGGGGACGGGGCGCGCGGCGGGCGGGCCGGCGCGGAGCTGCTGGCAAGCAGGCGGGGTCTCCGCTGGCCGCGGCCCACAGGAAGGGCAGGGCTGGTGGCAGGATGGCACTGGCCCCCTCCCCTCGCCCAGCAAGCGGAGCGTCGTCAGTGAGCATCGCCGCCCCGTCCGCCGCCGCCCAGCCGCCGCGCCGCGCTCAGGTCTGTGCCAGGAAGGAGGCGCGTGACTCCACGCCCGTGGACGCGTCCCCAGCGCAAGCGGGCAGGCCTTCCGACGAGGACAGGCGGCAGTGCAGGGCGCAGACTGCGGCTGCCGGCGAGAGAAGGTTCCAGAGAGGGGCGGGGAGCCGCTGCGCAGCAGCAACAGCCAGGGCGTGGCGCAGGCGCGGGGTCGTGGTGACCGGCAGCCCCTTCGCACCGAGGTCACGAGACACCCCCAGGTGCCTGTGCTCCCGGACGCCGCGCGTGGCGTCTGTTTGGGCTCCTGTCACCCTTCAATGTTTCCCCAGAAGAGCAGATGTCCCCTCATACGCTTTGCAAGTGACACGGGAGTGGGTGGGGAGGACACTGCCTTCCCGGCCGCCGCCGCCCTCAGGCCCGGAGCCCTGTGCTGCGCCAGGTGACCCGGGAGGCTGGCAGCCCCTGGCCCAGCCAGGCCAGCTGTGAGGAAACAGGTGACACACAACTGCGGCGACCCCTCCGCCCGGGTCACCGAGCCTGGCCTGGCCTGCGCGGCACGGACCCGGCGAGCACACCTCTGGCAGCGCTCAGGCGCTCCAGGACTGGGCGGCTCACTTTCCTTCCCTGGGCCCAGCTGACAAGGAGGGAACCTTCTAGAACATCCACCGCGGGCTGTGTGCACACTAGGGTGCTCAGTCTCAGCCTTATCGTGGTGGCTTTCCCTTTATGACATGAGGCCAGAGAAGTCGTCGGGCTGCGCCAGATAAAGGAGACACGGAGGAGGCCGCCGTGCCGGAGGGGCCCTGGCGCAGCCGTGGGAGCGTGACCTGGGGACTCCGCAGTGCTGACGTGGTGCTGACACGCACCTCCTGTCCGGCTCCCCGCACTGCGCGCAGACGCTGGCAGGCGCGGTGAGCGTGTGTGTGTGTGTGTGTGTGTGTGTGTACAGCGTCGCAGGAGTGACGGCGCCACGGCTCGAAGGCACAGCCGAGCGGACTGTGGAACAACCACCCATCAATCAGCGACCCCGCCCGGCGCAGCGGGCGCTGAGCAGGGCCAGGGAGCCAGGCCCAGCGGGTTCTAATGAATTCATTCTTCTCCGCCCATCTGCCTCCTGCAGCCTACAGCTCGTTCTAACTTTGCAGCTGTCGTGCTGGCTTCTTTTCACAAACCCCAAAGTCAACTCTTTTTCCCCCAGACTTGGCATCCCTGCTGGCCTCTGCAGTATAAAAACAAAAACAAAACAAAATCCGGGCGATGCATAGCCCTGCCAGGAGGATCTACAGCCATATGCTCTCAGGGAACAGACAGCCGTGGATGGGGGGTAACCATGAAACCGAGGGCTTGAGACGTCCTCAGGAGATGTGCTAAGCAGGGTCCTCCAGAGAAACAGCCGCTAGGACGTGGCGGCAGGATGGGTGGGAGGATAATGGCTGCTGCTGATGATGGTAGGTAGGTAGGTAAGTAGGCAGATACATACATACATACATACATGAATACATAGGCAATGGATGTGATAGATGATTGATGGATAGTAAACAGACAGATGATAGATATGTAGAAGATGATAAATATGATAGATGGACAGAGGGGAATAGATAGGTAGGCAGGTGGAGAGAGAGAAGGGGGGATGGATAGATGAACAGACAGATGGACAGAGAGACAGTAAGTAGGTAGACAGATGAGAGATATGATGATAGAAAATAATGTATAAATATATTTTAATAGATATGTTTATACTAATATATTGATAGATGTAGATTTACTTTAAGGGTTTGGCTCCTGTGATTATGGAGGCTGGCAAATCCAGAATCTAGACGGTCAGTAGATGGAGGCCCGGCAAAGAGCCCGTGTTTCAGTCCAGTCCGAGGGCTGCCTGCTGACAGGACCCTTCCTGCACTCAGGACAATCTCGCGGTCCAGTCTGCAGCCCCTGGGGGAGGCCCCGCACATGGGCACGCGAAGGGGCCCGTCCCAGACTTCGCTGCAGTTCACTTTCCTTGGGGTCCTCAGAGCAGCCCGGATCTGTCCCGACCGTCTTCACAGCCTTCTCACTCAGTCTTCCAAACAGACTTTCTAAATTCAGCTAAGGACAGTCATGACAGGAGACAATAATTTCCCTCCTCCTCCCTGTTAACACTAAATATTATTATAACTCCAGCTGTCAGGCTTTAAAAGAAAAATCCCATTTGTCAACTGAAAAAGACCCCGCGTGTTCTGACAGAATGAGCTGATGTCTTCAGGAGGGCTTTGCCTCTCCCCTGAAGCCCCGAGCAGGCTTCTGATAACATTTCAGCGTGGCTACGCCACCCTGTGACGGCCACTTACAAGGGAGAGTCTAACAGGCTGGGAACGGAGCTCGATTTCTTTACAAAACGCTGGAAACCTGCTTGCGTCCTTTTGATTTATTTATTTTTAATGGGAAGGTGCAGGCAGGAATGAAGGCAAGTCGGCAGGCAGCAGGAAGAGAAGAGGAAGAAGCGTTTATTAATTTCATTGCTCATCTTGGTTGCTCCCCGGGCCCGGGACGCGAATCGGGGTCCTTGGGTGCACATGGACTTGGTGGCCGGAGGCGGCTGACTTAGCTGCTCGGCCACCAGGCCGCGCCCGTGTCCTTAATCAGAGGCGTATAGAGAACACGGATGTGCTTAGGGCGCTATTAATGATCTTCATTGTCTGTAAGACAGGAGCTTCCACCTGGGGCAGTGACCCCCCCCAGACAGCATTTGTCTGGAGACGTCTTTGGTTGTCACCAGTGGGGGTTAGACTTGGGGGCGGGGGTGCCAGCCAATTAGCATCTGTCAGGGACAGCTGGTTGCCAAAGAACTGTTTTTTCAGTGCTCTCTGAACCTGAACGCCCTAAAAGTTTTTATCTCTCAAAACATATGTTATAACTGCTTTGATGTATTGGCGCTTAAAGTACTTGCTGTATTGCTTTTTGAAGTTGTTTTTCTATTTGAAATAGCCTATCATTGTAATCCTATGAATGACGTAGG
>RJWH01004562.1:0-102846 GCA_004363575.1 Solenodon paradoxus | reverse complement strand
GGCTCTTTGTTTTGCCAGGAGGTTTTCAGAACGTAACAGGTGTCAGTCAGTTCAGGGGTTGCGAAACCCAGGAACTGGCTACAAGGTGCTGGCCGTGACCAGAGGATCTGGCCGGGCTGGGAGGCAAGAAGATCATACCATGTCTCCCAGGCGGGGGCCCTGGCGTCCTCCCGGAGCCCACAGGTTGTTGCAGGGGTGGGGCTGGCGGGGCGGGCAGGGCTTCTTGCCTCACCCCTCTGGTGGCCGGCCCAGTCCTGCCCACTCCTGCAGCTGAGCTCAGCGAGGGGCAGCAGGAGGGGACACAGACGGGGGATCAGTTGGGCCCTGGGTCTGCCATTCACCAGCCAGGTGTCCCCGCTGTGCCCAGAGAGGTTTAGGGTGGCGCCACACGGATGAGAAGCTGGCACTGCCCCTCCGCCTCATGGGGATTGCAACCCATGGGCCCGAGTCTCCCAGGCAGCCTCAAGGGCCGGTGTGCCGGGAGCCCTGCCTTGGAGCTTGCGGGGAGATGGTGCCTGGGCCCCCCCGCAGCTGCTCAGCCCACTTAGTTTTCTGAGCACGAGCAGTACCTCCCACTGAGCTCCAAGTCTGCAGGTGGCTTGACAAACACGTGGCTTCTGGAGGCGACATGAAAGCCAGCCTTTGCGGCTCTGTTTAGGCCCCTGGTTGTGATTCTTGCTCCAGCAGACCTGAAATGTTCCCCTCGTGTCTTCTGTGGAGGCAGAATTCGGGGCGGCAGAGCGCTGCTATCTGGGGGGAACTGCAGTGCCTGGATTTTGGAAAAGCCCGTTAGGTGCCCAGGGCCCCGGATCAGCCCAGCCCCTGCTCCCCATCGTCCTGCAGGAGCCGCATGGCCTGGGCTGCAGCCCTCAGCTTTGAGGGGGCTGACTGAATGATTTCTGACCCTGGCTGCGGCCTGGGGTGGGACCGTGATTCTTCCCACTCCGCAGATGACAACAGGCTTGCCCGAGGTCACATGGCAGACAAGACGAAGCTGGCCGAGAGTGGTCACCGTTTCTGTTCCGATGTCCTCTTCTGCTGGTCTGCTCTGCGCGCTGTTCTCTTTGCTGCCCCCACCCTCCATTTCTCACTGGAGTCGAGGAGCCCGCCGGCCAGCACAGCTCCCAGCGCGTTCCCTCAGCCCTGCCTGGCCTCCCTTCGCCTGGGGCTGTGTGCCTCCTGACTGCGCCCCGCGGCGCTGCTGAGCTGCCCGCAGGCTGTGAACCAGGGCCGGCCCGCCGCCGGGCTGGCAGAGGCCGCCACGTGCCAACGCTCAGCATGTTTGCTGAAAGATGGCTTGTTATTACTCCCTGAGGCCGGATTTCCACGTGTCTGGCTGCAGGAGGCCAGGACCCCCAGCCCCACCCCTGCGCTGGCTGGCCAGTGTCTCATATGATATTGTTTCATACTCGATTATTTCAAATTCCACGGAACCTGATTTCACAATCAAATAATTCGATCTTGTTTACAAATGGAATTTTTACTTTTTGTCGGTTTCTAGCTTTGCCGGGTTGGATGGTCAGTGAGAGCGTGTCCTCCTGTGCCCTCCTGTCCACCCCTGCTGACTTCCCCGGGACACGACGGGTCTGGAAGCCAGTCCGGGGCAGGCGGAAAAGGCCACGTTGTCTCTGCACGGCCGAGCAGGGGCTCTCGTGGGTCCCCTGGCCTCTCCTCCTGCAATTCTCACCATGGGGACCTATGTGGTCGCTGCGAACAAGGGAGACACAGAGGCATGTGAACTTTGACGCGGAAAGCTCGGAATTTGGGTGTTGGATGAGGGAGGTGTGCACAGCAGACAGTGAGGGGGCAGCCGCAGGAGGAGCAAGAGGCACCAGCACTTGCTGTGACGACCCCACCCCTGCTGGGCAGGTACCGACTTTAACTCGTGGCCTAAACTCCATCTCCCACCAGCCCCGTGGGGTCACTCCCCCTCCAGCAATGCCCCACCACCTGGAGCAATGTCCCCACCTGGATACAGGCTTGGCCCTCTCTTCTGGAACTTTCTCTAAGCAAAGGTGCGGAGACAGATGGCGTCCCTGTCTTGCGGGCACTACTGTGTGACCTGGGCTGGCCCACGTGGCCACCCTGCTGGGCTTGGCCCAGAGCAGCCTCTGGCTGTTTCCACGGTCGGGCTCTTTAAGGTCAGAACAGCACCTGCTGGAGACGGCACCCTGGTGTCCCTGCAGGACACCCCTAAGGCCTATGGGGCGTCCAAGCTGGGGCTGAGAGGGTGGCGTCAGGAGGGGCCCGGAGAAAGCCGGCCGATGATGTCTGAGGTCATAGAAATATATTGTCTCTCTGGTCCCTGCACCCGGGGGCCTCCAAGCACTCGGGGCTCTGCAGCTTCTTTCCACCAAGGCCGGGGGCTCCTGGACGGGGCAGGTCCCAGGAGGACTAAGGTGACCAGAAGCCTGGAGCTTCCACCTGCCCCGTCCCCGGAGAGGGGAGGCGCCGAAATGGACTGATTGTCGGTGGGGCCCATGGGGAGGTGGGGGAACCCAGGGCGTGAGCGCAGCGCTTGAGGGGAAGACGACGCCCACCCTCATGGGACAGACTCCCCAGGGCTGGCCTCCCGAGCGTGGGTGTCCTTCGTCACATCCTTTGATAAGCGGAGGTGTGAGTCAGTGGTGGCCCTTGAACCCCTCACACAGATAACAGACACGAGGAGGGGTCCTGGGGACTGCTGGTCTGCAGACACCCACTCAGGAGGACAGGGGCCTGCTGCTGCCGGGGGTCTGGAGCACATGGGGTCTGAGTCCTGAGAGGTTTGACTGTAGGACACTGCAGGACAACTGCTGGTGAGGGAAACCACAGGCCTGGGAGCTGTCTGGCCTGTCTGTGACTGTGTAGGGGACACGCGGGAGGGACTCTGACAATGGAGGGAAGCTAAGTCTCCCCTCTGCAACATCCCAGCCAACTTGGTGGCCCAAGGCCACACACAGGAAAGTGTCCTGGAGACAAATGAGGGGATGAGGGCAGCCCCCTGTGTGGGGACTGGGCGGGCAGCGGGCGGGTCTGCCCACCTCCCCAGCTGCTGATAGGCCCTGCACCCCAGCCGGGTCCCCAGCTCCGCCCCTCTGCCCCTCGCTAGGCCTTGGAGGTCCCTGCACTGGCCCCCCTGGGGACATGCTGGCCTCCTGCTCTGGCCTACAGGTAATAGCACAGCTCAGACATGGAAAACACCCAGACCGTGGGGCACCCAGGGGACAGTGGTGTGTGGAGCCAGCCGGACGGTGGCCTTGTCATGGAATGTGACCCAGCAGACTGAACACGCATGCCGGCCTGGGGCCAGCATGGGCACGAAGGCATCTCTCCTCCCGGGCACTGACCCGCACCTGAGGGACAGAGAAAGGCCGGTGCGGGCTCTAGACGCTCCTGAGAATGAGCGAGGCGTGTCTGTCTGCACGTGTTGGGACAGATGGACAAATGGATGGATGTCTAAAATGAGTAAGTGGAAAGAGCAAGATGTTAAACTAAGTCCCATGTTTATCTGAGTTTCAAGAGATCTGGACACTGCTGTGCCCCAGAGGACTCCAATAACGGTCACGTGCGGAGAACTCAGGTCCCTGCAGGGCACCTCACCACGTCCCCGGGAGGCCGGGAGACGGGCAGTGCCATTCCACCCACGTGGCAGAGAAAGAAACTGAGGCCGGGGCCGCTGAGGGACTCACTCCGGCGGTGCTGCGGTGCACGGAGGTCTGGAGACAGGGCCTGAGTCCAGCCTCCCTGTTGGCTCTCTGAGGATTTCAGTCCTCGATGGTACCTTTCTGCATCTTCTGCTTTTTCCTTCCAGCCCCAGCACTACTTTATTATGGGAAATGACAAGAAACAACAGGTGCTGTGGAGGGTGGAGAGAAAGGACCCTCACGCAGAGCAGTGGGCGTGCAGGTCGGGGCAGATGCTTTGGAAAACAGTGTAGAGACGCCTCAAAAATTAGAAACAGAACTTCAGTAGGATCCAGCCATCCCACGTCTAGGTGTCTAGCTGAGGAAGCTGGAGCTGTCCACTGGAAAAGGTGGATGCGCCCATATGTCCACTGCAGCACTATTGATAATGGCCAAATAGGAAACCCACCTAAGAGGATGGCTGGTGGATAAGGAAGAGAGGAGAGACAATTATTGGATGATTTTACCTACCACCAGCTTACGAAGAAACATCTCAGATGAACAGATAGAATAAAAAGAGAATAAACCCTGGGTCCCTTACAGCAGAACCGAGGTCACCTGAGGGGGGGGCGTGGGAGGGGCGTGTGGTGGAGGAGGTGACGTCATTTTGTTTTTCCTCTTCCTTTATATTTTTGGTTGGTTCTTGTTTTATAAATAACATTAAAAATAAATAGCAGATGTCAACAGAAGATGTTTGGAGAGGGTTAACAGGTCTTTAACTCCTTTATTGTGTTTTTCTATATTAAAAAGGGTGACACGGCCATGCTGTTTTAAGAACTCGCCCAAACAGGGAATATTGGATTCTTAGGAAGAGAGTGGAAGAGAAGCCGGGACTCCAGAAACAGCCCAGTCTGGTGGCCCCGGGTGCCGGCAGGGAGACCAGCTCCGTTTCCAGTGACATCACAACCGGCGGGAGGAGGACACTGGGCGCCCCTTGTCCAAGCCCTCATCATGGGCGGGCACGGCGGCCGAGGGGGCCCTGTCCGGCGGTCTCCCTGTGTCCACCCCTCCACTGAGAGCTGAGAAGAACCATGATTCCTGTGGCACCCTTGCCTGATAACCAAGATGGAAATGCTCCAGGCACTATTTTTGCTCCAGGACTGAATTCAAGGACCACCTGGGACAGAAAGGTGTCCCAGAGGCCGGGCCCCAACCATCTGCAGCCATCGGCTCTTGCGCCTCTGAGCCCTGGTGCCTTCGGGAGCTCCTGAGCCGACGAGAGTGACCAGCCGCTCTTGCCCGGCGGCCGCTGTGGAAAGGCCACTTCAGACTTTAACAAGCTCCGGTTTCCACTGGTGACAGCGACCCTGGGCGTGGTGGGAGTCCAGCTTCGCCTGGACTTGCTCCGTGACCTTGTCCCACCCGGGCTTCAGTTTCCCTTCCTGTAACACAGAGCGGGGCTGAGGCGACCTCAGGCTGTCTCATCCTAAGTGCTTCAGACGGTGGCCGGTGCCGGCCCGGGGCTGGAGGGAGAGGACAGGCGGGCCCTGGGTCTGCTGTCTCCATGGAGACCAGTGCACCTGCTCACTGAGGGCCACTCCGGGAGACGTGGCCCCAGCCCATGCCTCCTCTGGGCGCTGACCTTCACTTTCAGAATCTTAGCATGTCGGCTATGTGGGGGGCTCATAAAGTAAAGAGCTTCAGGCTGCAGAGGAGAGGAGGCCTCTGACAGGCTGTCAAGGCAGCAGCACGGCAGCTCCCCTGTGTCTCTGCGCCTGTCAGCGCAGGCCCGCGAGCTCCGGGAAGCCACACTGTCTTCCGGGGGCCTTGTCCATCTCAGTCTCCGTCCATCTCAGTGTTCCGCATCAACGTGTGCCCCCGAGTGCAGTCGTTGTGCCCTGACACTGGCCTCCCAGTGGTCACCTTAGCAGGGCAGAGGGCTGGGGTCCCCCCGAGCTTGTGCGAGCCCTGCCTCAGAATAGGCCGGGAAAGAGCACAGATTTCTCGTCTCCAGCTGAGCTGCGGTCCTCGGCGCGGTGCCACGGGGGACTGGTCTGGTGTCTCCGTCCTGGTGCCTGACCACGACCTTCAGGAGGCCGCCTCCCCAGAGTGTGGACACGGCTGAGTGTGTCGGTTCGGCGCTGAGTGTGGACTCACTTCCTGGGAAGCCCTTCCTGCTGCAGGAGACTGGCTACACCCCAGCAGGGCTGGTGGGGCCTGGGCTGGCCCGTCAGCAAAGGACTCCACTCCCTGACCTGCCGGCAAACAGCTGCTTGCGATCAGGGAGTTCAAGGTTCAGCTGGACGCAGTGGCTCACATGATGTCACCAAGATCACCCCGCGGGGAGCCTCAGAATTTGGAAACGGGCTCCTTGCAGGTGTAACTCGTTAAGAGGAGGTTCCACCAGACTAGGGGGCCCCAAAGCCCATGACACTTGTCCATCCAAGAAGTGGAGAAGAGACAGAAACACAGGGAGAGGGTGACAGTGAGGGCAGCCCTGGAGTGATGTGACCACAAATCAAGGAGACCTGGGGCCTCCAGAAGCTGGAGGAGGCAGGAAGGACCCTCCCCTGCAGCCTGCGGAGGAGCCAGTGCCTGTGACTCCCCGACCGCAGACTTCCGGCCGCAGTGCTGTGACATGTGTCTGCCCCGCAGAGCCCGCGGCTTGTGGTCATTTGTTGCGGAACCTAAGAAACAAGTGTCCAGGCACTAGGAGGGGGCAGGGCAGCGTCTTGGGCTGAAGAGATGGGCCAGGAATGGAGGTCATTTCTCAATGACATTTCAGCACTCAGAGTCAGCCTCCCTCACCCGCTGGTGCAGCTGAGGTCCCCTTGTCTTCCTGAGGGTGTGAGATCCCGAGCCACGCTGTCTGGAATCCGGGTGCCTTCACCTTCCGGCCTCCAGCTCTGCAGCAGGAGAGCCCCCTTCTGTGTGAGCTGCGGAGTGGCAATGAGGCCTTGGGTGGCAGGGGCACAGAGGGGAGGGATCCACTCATCCCTCGAGTTCGGGACACAGAGACAGGCTCCACACCGGCGGGCCATCTGTCTCTGGCCGGTTAAGTGCTTGGATTGCTGTGTCTCAGCCCGAGGGGGCATGGAAGGGGCAGTATGGACGGGGCGCAGCGAGGGACCTGCTCAGCACACCCGGTGCCCATGACACTGACTTGTGTGACTGCTTAGCCCAGCCGGGCGTGCAGAACCGGTGTGTAAGATAAGCGACTCTGTGTACGTTCCTGACATTGTCCCTGGTGGGCAGCCACAGGCCCTGCGCTCGGATCAAGCGCTCACTAACGCTCCAGCGGTCAGCGGAGACGCCGAGAGCCAGTCCTCGTCTCCTTCGGCTGTCGCAGCACACCCGGAGCGCTGGCGGCCTGGGCGTCCTTTCCCTCGGCCACCTGGGCCTCCGCTTACAGTCGGGCGTAGAGAGGGGCGGACAGAAAGGGGCCCCACACACTGCGGGGTGGGAGAGTGGGCTGGCGGCGACGCCTCTTTTAAAGCAGATCTCCTGTATGGTCCCGCAATTCCACTTCTAGGTATCTGGCCACAGGACACCAAGTGTTAGCTTGAAGAGACGTGACCCGTGTTTACCGCAGCACATTTAGTCAAGGCCTGGAGTCCACCGAGGTGCCCACCACCCGAGGGTGAGCGGGTGAGGTAGACCGGTCTGTCTGTGTGTCTGTCATCTATCTCCCGTCTCTCATCTTTCTATCCTCTGTCTCTCATCCATTCATCCATCTACCTACATGTCTGTCTCGCTATCCACCTAAAGAGAGGCGAGGAGAGGGGCCCCGTTCGTGTTCTGGGTGAGCCTGCGGTGCTCCTGGGTCTCGTCAGAGCTGAAGCTGGGCTGGCTCCGGGCAGTGCTGCCAGGCTGTCGGCCGCAGGGTCCCAGCCTCGTCCGCCCCCAGCCCCATGGGCTTTCTTTGGCTTTGGCGTCTCTGTGCCCCCAGCGAGTCTGAACGTGAACATGCATTAAGTAGACCCCGAAGGAGACAGAAGCAGCCCCCTGATGGGAGAAGGTGAGGTCGGCAGGGAAGCCCTGGGTGAAGGGCAGAGAGGAGAGAAAATGAAATGCTCCGGCCAACAGAAGCGGAGCAGGAGGTGAGAGGGCACAGGAGGACGGTGCCTGGGAGGGCCTGGGCAGCGACAGGGCTGGACCCCTATCCATGGCAGCAGCGCCGTGGACACTGCTGGTGAGCTGCAGCCCGGAGCTGACCCTCATGGGGGCCAGAAGCCTGAATCTGTGGCACCCACAAGCAGCAGTTCTGGGGGGATGTCCCTGCTCCCTGCCTCCCTGCAAGGGCGCTAGAGGGAGGCTGAGCAGCAGGGTCATCCACCATCAGCTTCGAAGCCACCCGAGGCCGTTGTGCAGAACTAGCGAACCAACAGGAGCACGGAAAATCGACACATGTACAGATCCCAGGGCCACCGATGGGCTGGCTCTCAGCAGGCTCAGCGCGTCTGCTACCCGAGGGGCAGTGGCTTTGGAGCCGGTGAGTGTTGGGGCGGAGCCCCGGGAGGCCCACCTCTGTGTGGGCAGAACAGCCTCTGCAGGTGGCCTGCTGGCATTTCCTGCAGAGCGTCCCTGGTACCTTCCTCTTCTGCCTCCCTGCCCTGGCCCCTGACTCACAGCTACCCCTCCAGACACGGTCCAGGTCCATCCTGGCTGCGAACCCCGCGGGATGCTGGCTCCCTGGCTGGCCCGGCCCACAGCAGCCTGGCGGTGATGGTGGCTCCTACCTCAGGGCCCCTCGGGCCTCACGGCCTGGAATACACTTGAGGGGAAGGAGCCTTTCACAAACAAGATCCCTCAGTTTCGTTTCCCACGACTCGATTACCCAACCCAAGCGCCATTAGTCAACCACGCCCTAATTCTTGCTTATGGGGGCGGGAGGACCAGAGAGGTTCAGGAACGTGGAGGCGGTTGGCCAACTGAGCGCACGGGGCATTGAGTGTGTGCACGTGTGTGTCTGCGTGCAGCTCAGAAAGCAGTGGCCCGTGAGCTCCGAGCGGCAGCCCGCCCCCGGGGTCAGGGGAAGGCATTAGCAGGTGCAGGCGTCCCCAGGAAGAAGAGCAGCAGGACGGCCGCGACGTGAGTCCCTGTGCGCACAAGTTACTGTTGTCTGGCCCGACACCATTCAGCTCTGCGAGTGCAAACCGCAAGGCTGGTCGTCTGTGGAGCCAGATCAGCAGCACCTGGCGAGATGCACGATGCTTCTTACGCTGCCCTGGGGCAGCGGCGTGCAAGGCCACCGCCGGCCGCCTCCCTCTGTCCTGCCGGGGCCTTGGGCCTTTGTTCCTGGAACAAGGAGGCCAGTGCCGGCCCAGGACAGGAGCCAGGGCCAGTGAGGGTTTCCGCTCTGTGGCCCTCCCTGCTCACCGCTGGTGGGGCCTAAGAACTTGGGGTGTCGAGGCTGCAGTACGGGAGCAGCTGAGCGGGGAGTCCCTGGCCCCACACTGGGCCTCACAGGCAGTGTTTCCTCTCCTATGGGTCCCACAGCGTTCCCACCTTCGGGCCCGGGGTGCTTCTCTGACCCTGCCAAAGCCAGACCTCAAAGCAGCTCCACCAGGCTGGCCTGCTCTGGGGGGTGCTGAACCCCAGAATGAGGGTCTTGAAGGCCCCCTGTCGGTGACAGGGGAAAGTGTCTGGGGTGCCAAGCTGTCTGGGTGGAGGGCGGACAGAGGCCTATTGTGGGGTCTGAACCCCCAGAGAAAGGCTTTGGGGTCATGGGACTGGTTTCCAAACAGGCCACCCACTCTGGTGGAGTGGCGCTGCCCCCTTTCTGTCTGTCTTTCTCAGATGGGGCTGTTCCAGCCCCAGAGAGCTGGGCCTCTGTGTGACGCCCAGGGTGGCGACGCCCCGCACTGGGGCGCCTTCCGCTCCCTCTGTGGGGCCGTCACGGACACGGTCACTTTTGTTCATTTCTCACGACGGCTAGCTGCACGGTCCCCAAGGCTGCATAGACCGGCGGGTATGTTTGGAGGACCCACGTGTTCAGCACACAGGGGTGCGCTGGTCTGCTCTGGGCAGGGTGCCGGTCGGCCTCCCTGACGCACATTGGTCCCCACCATCGGGGAACGGCCGCGATGGGGAGGCTCAGGCACCCCAAACCTCCAGCTGTAATAAACAAGCGCAAAGCAAGCCAACGCCTCCACCCCCGCCTCCTGCCTGGGTCCCCGCCTGTCGGTGGCCGGCCAGGTGCCGCCAAACGGACTTTGTTTTTCCAGAAAAACAAAATGAAACAAAAACAGAAACAGAAAAACGACTGAACGCTGGCACATCAGCACACACTGTGGGAGGCCAGGGTGCTGCACACCCAGGCCTGGCCCTGCAGGCGAGCAGGAGCAGAGCTGGATCTCTTTGTGTGTGTGAAAACGACCAGTGGCCCCCCGACCCTGCCCAAGGCTGCTGAGTGGGCCAGCCAGAGCTTCCAAAGGAGAAACGCGGGGAGTGAGGAGGGGCCTGCAGGGCACAGAGGCGCTGAGGGGCTGCTGGCAGGTGCGGTCCTCGGGTGTCCTGCATTCCGCAGCCCCCCTCCTTTCCTCATCACAGGGGCTGCCGCTGTGGGTGTCCAGCTGGGTTCTGCACAGGCAGACCCACGGGGACGGGCTTGTCCGAAGCGTCAGGTCCCCAGTGCAGCGAAACTCCCGGCCGCTCCACTCCTGCCGGGCTTCCCGGGGTTTTCACAAACTCTTGTCCCTTTCCTCCACACTTGAAAATTATTCCTCAAAGGCAGCGCTCAACATCTTTTGGGGTTTTTTGAGCCTGAGAAAATGATTTACCAGGAACACACACATTATTTGTTTTACTCTATATTACTCACTATTGACACAGGGTCACTGGAAAAGCCACTGCAGGACAAATGGCAGATTCGTTTAAAAACAACTTTTTTTTTTTTTTTTTTTTTTACAATCATTGGGGTGGCTGACGTTAGAACAGATGTAGTTTAAACAAACCCAAGGCCGCTCAGTTTGCTACATATTCGTTAAATATTACAGTTTCATACCAAACAAAACCAGGTCTTCCCTGGTTGAAAAAAAATTGGCGACTACCTGTGCAGTATTTATCCCAAGTGGAAGCTGATTCTAATTTGACCTGTGTTCAACAAGCAGATTAAAACGTTGTGACGTGGACCTGTTTTCCTGCAACGCTCTGAGCAGCCAAAGGAAACAAAATCACCTGCAGTCTAGCATTTTCTGAGCACACGGAAACAGCCAGGTCCCTGAGACCCATCTGGGAAGAAATTCGTTGCATCTGTGTCAGTTCAATATGAAACTTTCATTGTCACTCCATTTTCCTTTAGGCTATTAAGCAGAAAAAATAAAGAAAAATAGGAGGGTGGGTGGGAGAAAGGTCTCATTGTCCATTTTCTTTCCCTGCTCGTCTTAGTTCCTATTTCTCTTTTTTACATTTTAGTTTGAAAAAGGTACAAAACATGTATTTTAAATATCAAAAAATATGGATTTTGACAATGACAGAGTTTTAGACCCACAATGTATTTTTACAGATAGGATTTCAAAGAACTGCTTTCACTGGCCTGCGTCGTTCCTTTTCTCTTCTGATCTATTCAACCTGACATGTGAGATCTGAAAAAGTTCTGCAGACTACATCAGAAAAGACTCGGCAATAAGTATTCTAGCCCGTGTAAAATGTCCACGGAAGCAGACTTGCCCAGTGAATATTAATTTCTAAAAGTGTCGTGTTGGAAATAGCAAGTGTGGCTGCTGTGCGCTGCGGGGCAACTGACCGGCCACGTCCCGCCCCAAGGTGGTGGCCTGGGGCCTGTGGCCTTCTCCTGGCTGGGATGGGGCTCGCTTGCTGGGAAAGGCCTTCAAGTTTGCCAGCCTTTCCCTTTTCTGCGGCACACAAAGGTGGCGGCAGGAGGAGGGTGCGCGCCTGTTCCACCTGCTCCGCCCGCAGCCAGCTTGCCCCCAGGGGCCCCCAGAGCGCAGGCCGGGCCACCTACTGAGACGTCTGGTACTCCCTCCTCCTCCAGCCTCCCATTTGGCTTTTGTATGCTTCCCCTGTCCTAACTAGGTCCAGATTTGCAATTTCAGGGGCGCGGGGATCCCCGAGCTATTGCCCCCAGTGAGTGTGCGCCAGGCTGCAGAGGCCTGGGGCCCTGGAGAGTGTCTGTGGGACCAGGATCAGACCATGGACCCCAGTCCCCGGGCACCCAGCTGGCCGACCCAGCGCCTTGAGCTGCCCTGGGCCACACGGCCTGCAGCAGATGGGGCTGGATAAGGCAGGTTGGGGAGGGGTCCCCAGGTCTTCAGGACACTGGGCATGAGCAACGCACACTTCGGAAGCGGATAGCTCAGCGCAGACACTGGCTCCCAGGTCCGGCGCTCTGGTCATGAAGCTCAGCCCTCCCGGGAGAGTGAGACCACCCACGCCGCTGCCAACGTGGGAACCTGACTGTCGTCAAGATCTCGGGGACTCTGTGAGGTCAGGGACTCCGCCTGGTCACCGTCCTGCACCTGGGCATCTCCATCCTGAGTCACTGTCCTTAGTCACCCCAAGTCTACCTGTTCTAGCCCTCCCCAGACCCCGCATGACCTGCACCCCCAGGCCTGCCTCCACAGAGGACCCTGCAGGTCCGGGGGTGGGGGGAGACCGGAGGGGGAGGGCCAGAGGGCCCCGGGCGCTGTTCCAAAGCCCAGACAATGGAAACCGTGCGAAAAGAATACCCAAATCCGGCCGGGCCCGAAGCCCACCGGGTTACATAAAGCCCTAGGAACCGGCCTCATGGCCTCCCTGCCTCTCCTCGCGGTGAACACTCAGCGGGCCCCTGGCCAGGTTGTCCTGCGGCTGGCACCTCCCCCGACCCCTGCCAAGGGGCTTGGAGTGACCCAGGGAGGGGGCAAGGGTCTTGGCCTTTTCCCACTGTCAGCCTGGAGAAACTTTTAACTGGTCTTTAATCACATTAGCAGCCGGCCCCAATTAGGGCCACTGGAGGGGGCAGGGAAGGGGCCGTGTCATTTGAGGATAAAGACCTTTTCATGCCCTGGGCCTGGCCGTGGGCAAAGCGGGAAGGTTGGGGGGAGGGTCTCAGCCTTTGATTGCCGCTCCCTGGGCCTCGCTGAAAAGCCCTCTTTCCCCCTCGCCAGCAACGACGTGCTTCGCCCTCGGGTTACGGGAGCTGTCAGGGCAGCGCCCCCGGTCCTCCCCCCATCGCCAGGATGCCCACGCTGGCTGCCCTGGCCTCAACGCGCGCGCACTGGGAGAGGCCTGCGTGCCGGGGGCAGGTGGAGGACCGCCCCACCGACGCCGAGCGCCCAGGCGAGACCCGGGTAAGGTCCCGGGAGTGGTTTGGAGGGAGCGCGACCGCCGGGGCGGCCTGGGCAGGACACTGTATAGGCCACCTGTGCCCGCCTGAGCTCCTGGGGGAGCCTGCATCGGACGGACTACTCCCTCCTCCTGGGCCCGGAGTGAGGGCTCCCGGATCCCGGCTCACGGCTCCCCGTGGAGCCCAGATGCGCTGGGGACGCGGGCGGGGCAGCGGCGCCCAGGCCTGGCGGCTGCAAGCTAACCCGCGCCCTGTCGAGGGTGAGGGGTGTCCGGCGCGGGCTCCCCGGCAGAGCTTACCTTGCTGGACGCCAGGACCTAGCTCGCTCGCCGTGGGCCCCGGGCGCCCCGAGGGTCAGAGCGGGGGGCGCGCTCAGGCCGGCTGGGGTCGCGCGAGGACAGGGCCTCCCGCGCCGCCGGAATGCTGATGCGGCCGGGCTGCCACTCCGGGGGCGCCCGGGACCCCCGCCCCAGAGCGGCAGCTGCAGCCCGGAGCCGCGTGACCCGGGCCCGACCTCCCCGCCTGGGCTGTTTGTCCGCACACAAAAGAGAGCGCTCATATTTTTCTTTCCCCAGAGCAGACTGAACAACCGCCCCGTGTCCCCTCCCCCGGTGACCCCCCACCTCACCAGGCGTCGCCGAGAACCGCTTTCTCTCTCTACGCCCACTTTGTCTGCCTCTCTCCGCTGTTTAATTCCTTAGCCGTGTTCGAGGATGTCAGGACAGCTGAGAAAGTTTCATAGAAAGTCAGAAAGCAATTAGAGGGGCCTTTTTTATCAGTTTCGTTGCTGCCATGGGATCTTTTAAAAGAAAGCTTGAAGGACAGAACACAATCCCATTAAAACGCCCAAACTCCCACGGTGTTCAATAGGGCTCCTCAATACTTCGACAGACTTTCGCTGGCTCATTGGAAGCCACGGGGTTTCAAGTCCAGTTCCGCAGCGACTCTACAGCTGCGCCGCCTGCACCCGCCGCCTTCTTTTTCATCCCGTTTCCCTGGGTGAACCGGCTTGCAGGGCGGCAGAGACGGCTCATTCAATGCCGCAAAGCAAAGCATCCCGGGTCTGCTTGACAAGGGCTGCGGATACTTCACACACGTTAATTCAGTCAGGCCCCATCCCGGCTGTTTGTGTGAATTTTCAGCCACCACAGCAAAATGCTAGCCGTTTTTCCAGAAACGTGAGCTCGATTTAAATAAACGTGGACCTCTGTCTTCTTTAAAATCAGCCGGCTCACGTTTGGAAAAAGGGGTCAAAGAAATGATGCTTTGCTGAGGGTAAAAACATCACCTATGACCAAAATTTCAGCTTCATTGAACTTTAGTGCCAAATTATAAGTGGCTGAATAAGTGGACGTGGGTGGAGAGGGCCCCGGAAAACAAAAAAAAGGAAGGACACTCAATTCTCATGGAAACACAGCCATCCTGAGCCTTGGTGGTAGGGTCGCCCGATTCCAGAACAGTGAGGTTAGCAGACTGTGGGCTTTCATGTGGGAAAAACTGGGGATGGGCCTCTGCGTGATCTGTGGTTTTTGGTCCATATTCATGGCTATTATGCAGTGAGGCACACAGGCTTCTATAGAGCCAGCTTCCCCTTTGTTGTTTTGTGGAGGAACGTCTGTTCTTGCCAGTAAAAATCAGTCCCTTCCCTTAGAAGTGAGTATGTGAAGAAAGCAGGTGTTTCAAAGAAGCATTTTTTTTTTTTTTTTTTAAAGAGTTGTTGGTTGTCAAAGCAAAGTACCAGGTTTAGAACAATTAGGATTTTGCTCTGGTGTATCATCACGGATATTCCTTTTATTAAATAGAAGTGAGAATCTGGCTTTTTCTGGATCAATTTTCGCCAAGGAACATAGGTGGTCGGCTCATCGTTAAGGACTTCTCGTGTTGAGGGTGCGGAAACGAGCCTCCCTTACGGGAGAAATGAGCTCTCTGCTCCATCTGTAAGGATGATGCTGAAAAGGGAGGCAAAGTTGACCATTCGCTTTCGACTGCTTTGTGGGAGTCATGCATTATTTTTGAAAATGTTTTCAGGTTTGCTCCCTTTTATTGCCCCTCCTGGATGACTGCCCCGCAGTCAGCGCCTGGCCTCTGGCCTCTGGCCTCCTGCTTTGCAGGCCTGCTGCACCCTTGGCTGGTCTGACTGGGTCTGGGGCAGCACCCTGTGAGACCCCCAATCCAACTGAAAGCTCTATCCAGCCCCACCAGCAGCAGTCACATTGGCTGGTGCCTTTACACTCTTTCCTCTGTCTGGAACAGCTTTTGCCCTTCTCCCCACCTGTCCAGAGGGCTCCTCTTGGACCCATATTCATCTGGCCCCTGGGCCTCCCGGGAAGTGTCCCCACCACTTGGGTGTCACCAGGGCCCCAGCACCACCCTCTGCATTGCATTGCCCTGCGCATATCTCTCCTGTGGGTCAGGGCTCTGGGGATGTTTCTGGGTGTGGAGCACACAGCAGAGACTCCTTTGACACAGCTCTTGGGGTTCGGTCAGCACCCGGAAAGCCGGCCCTCTACCACTCCCTCGCAAAGTGCTTTGCAAACCAGAATCTCATTTCAGCACGCAGGAGGGAGAAAAACAGTTCTAAATGCGCCTTCTCTGGAACTGCATGCCAGCCTGATGTGCTTCTTTGCTGGACTCATGGACCTGTCACTGGACTTTTTTGAACAGCATAAAAGTATTTAAATTAAATGGAATCCTAAGTTGTTTAAAAAATGAAGATGACTCAGTTGGACTGCAACAGAAAGCGGAGGAAAAACAAACAAAAGCAAATTCTGAAATCCAAACAATTCTGTCTGCTTTGCATAGTCTTGATTTGCCCCAGAAAATTTGCCTGAGCAGATTCCTGAGAAACAAGCAAGACATTGTAGAAATGCCGTCATGTCTGCATGACGCTCAGGAGACGTGCCTCTCGGAGCATACCTGCACATTGTCCCACATGAGACCCCCTTCTTGGAGGCGGCCCCACCCCAGGCAGGCCTTAGTGTGTCTGGTCGGCCATTCTGAACGGTCCCTGTGGGCCTGGCGGGGTCGCCAGGGGAGCGTGGCTTATGCTGGATCCTGCAGAAATGCTGGCAACAGGGCTCCTCTGAAGGAGATGAAAATTCCCACTCTGGTCAGTAAATGCGTGATTAAAGTAACGAGACCAAAATGACGTAAAATGAGCTACTTTGCAAACTCTTCAGGGAACAAAGAGATTAGCAATTGCTGCGGTAAAGGAAGACATGAAAATGATGAAAATAACTCTCTTGGGAATGTGAAGGAGGAACGTTTAGCATTTAGATTTCTGTGAAAATGTGTTAACCATCCATTTAGAGGAAGGTATCATTTCTTACCACTTAATCAAATCAACCAAATGAGAATGTATTTGCATTTCAAAATGTCTGGGGAGTTTGAAGAGGCCATTGCTGACAGCCTTCATCATCCTTCTCAGCCCAAACTTGCAAGATAATCAGAGAAAAATGCCGAGAGAGAAAACCCAGAGCTGGATTTGGGGGTCCCACCAGGTGGAAAGATGACACATTCTTTTCAAGCTTTTGAAAACGCTCGCAAGGCATCCTCTTCCCAAGGAAAAGTTTGGAAAGATGGTGGAGACGTCCCCCGTGAAAAAGTGACTTTCTCAGTTCCTTTCCACCCGGGGCTGAGAGGAAACAGGTTGCTGTTCTTCTTCTTTCTGGGGAATATTTTGATGTTCTGATTTTGTCTGGATTCAGAGCTCTAAGAAAGCCTGTAGGTGTGGGTTCGTTTTCAGTGGGTTCACCAGGTGTCCTTCTGGAGGAGAAAGAGAGGAAAAAAAACAGAAACGCCCACCCTGGACGGGTGGTGCAGTTGGATCGGCTGCCCCCACCCGTGAACGGTGCTGTGTGCTCGGGACTTCGCTCGCTGGTCTTGGGCCCAGGCCAGGTCTGCAGTTTTCAGACTAAGCGTCTTTGCCTCTTCTTTTGCTCCGCTTTCACTCCTCTCTCTGAATTCCACGCCAAGCTCCCTCTCGGCCCGCCGTTGACAGTGCTGGTCCGAAGCAACTCGGGGGCTTTGGGGCCTGGATGCTTCTCAGCACGTAGAATTTCCCTCCAGATTTTGGAAAGGGGATGCAGGGGAGGGAGCCCTCCCTTCTCAAACCTGTGGCATGTTGGCAGTGGATGCAGGACCCATCCCTCTCGGGACGGAATGGGAACTGTAAGGAGTTTCACGCAGGGCGGTCGGTCCTCAGGGCTTTTTCTGGAGTTTTGCACGACCGTGCATGAGAGGGCGGGTGAGCCTGGATGACGGTCCCCCTCCCCTTTCCCTTGGGCAAAAAATGAAGAGAATAGTTTTACCAAAGAATGAACTATCACATGCTGTCTGCATGGATGGAGGTACATCCTTAGCAAATTGCCCGCAGCAAAAACCCCTGTAATTTTCTGGGAGTTGTTTGTTCCCTGGCAGCTTTGTGTGAGCCCCGTAAAGCACTGGTTTAGTAGTTACATAAAATGTCAGCAGAAGAGCAAGACAGTCACCCGGCTCTTGGCCTTCGAGCCCCTTTCCCCAGTCAGTGTTCCTGGGAGCGCGGGCCATGCGCTTACATGTGCCTGTCTTTTCAGATTGTCCGTCCGAGGGACGGAGTAGGGAGCATGCATCCTCTACTGACCTCCCGAGTCGGAGCCCACAGGTCCTGCGGTGGGTGGGCAGCCGGCAGGAGACCCTGCAGGTCAGACAGAGCACCGAGGAAGGCTGTGGCCCTCTGCTGGCTCTGTGTCGCCTTGCCTCGTGGGAAAGTCTCTGCTGGTGCCTTCATCTGCCTCTGACTGATGGGACAAAAGTCAAGCGCCCGTGGCTAACAGATCCTCAGATACTAAGAGGTCCTTGAAATGACCGACACTAGCTGCCAGCACGTGGGCAGGGTAGAGCCTCTCCTTCCCCATCCTGCTTGGCCTTGGTGAGTCTCTGTGACCTTCACCATCCTAATAAGATGAGTGTTTCCAGAGGCGGAGACGCTGAACAGAAAGAGTGGGTGCTCCAGCTGAAATGGGGGTGCGATTGAGGCTCACCTTTGTGTTCTGTAGGAGGTCCTGGCTTGCTTGTGAATGGGGCTCAGCTTTCCTCTAGGCCGGGGACCTCAGGACCCACGGCCCTTCTAAGGCTGCGCTGGTCACCGCATCGGCCTACGGAGCAAAGTGAGCAAAGTCGTGGGCAGACGCGCCGCTGCGCCTGGATTCAGGTGTGGACTGTGCAGCACGCCCCTGCCTCAGGCAGGCCTCTTCCAGGGGATCCGGAACATAACTTGGGGTGCTGCAAGTGTGTGCTCCAGAGGAGCAGGCGGGGGGAGGCAGGAGGGAGAGCAGGGGCGGGCGGGGGGGGGGGGGGGGGGGGGGGGGGGGGGGGGGGGGGGGGGGGGGGGGAGTGGGGAGTAGCAGGCAGCTCTTAGGAGAAAACTCTGCAAGGACCAAGCTGGTATGGATTTCGGAGTTGCCAGCCGTTCAGCCCCAAAGAGACGGGGAAGTGGTGGCCTCACCTTGTCTCTCCCGGCCGCGCACCTCTGCATGCTGCTGTCCCACCGAGGTCCCTGTCCCTGCTTCTATGCTTGCGCCTTCTCCCCGGGCGTCTCAGGCGGCGTGCAGAGTTCACAGATGACAGACTGATAACCCTGCCTGCTTAAAATTAAGGGAGGTGGGGGAAGTTGTTGGCAGGAGAAGAGGGAGCCACTTCGGGACATGTGATAGCAGACCCAGGCTTTGCCCGAGGGGAGGTACAAAGTCAGCCTCCCAAGAAGAAGCCGCCTGCCCTTGTGTGAGAGCCCCAAGTGCTGGCTAAGGCACAGATGTCATGCCGCATACGTCAGTGGGGGGCATTTATGGACACTCCTCATCTAGGTCAGGCAGAGGGGCCCAGTGATATGTCCTTGGAGAGCTGCTCTCAGTTGTGCTGGCAGGGCGAGTGGGCACGGGTGAGCTCGGGACAGGTCACCTGGAGAAGGTGCAGACAGAGAAGGCAGGGCCGGAGTCTGGCCTTGCTGCCACAGTTCGCGGGAGACTGGTCCCTGCGGCCTGATCTGCTGACAAAGTGGGTCCTGCAGACTCCCAAAGGTACTCACACAGGAGAAACGCCCGGGGACAGCTTCCCCAGCATTCTCTGCACGCCCCGTGTGAGGTTTCCACTCATCAGCTGTCTAGGCTCCTGCTCAGGGGCTCTGCAGTATTGTCTTCCACCCACATTTTCTTTTTCTTTCTTTTGTTTTTAAAAGGAAAGATGCAGGCAGGAGTGAAGGCGAGTAGGTAGGCGGGAAGAGAGGAGGAAGAAGTTTCTTTATTTTTATGTAGTTGTTCACCCTGGTTGTTCCCCCCCAGGCCCGGGACTCGAACCCAGGGGTGTGTGCCCTGTGCTCTTTCTGAGCCAACTGACCTAACTGCTGCTCCGCCAGGACGTGCCTCCATCCACATTTTCGATACACTGCTATTGAGCGTCCATCTGGCCTGGGCCCTGGTTTGTCCTGGGTCCAGTCTGGGGCGGGGCGGGGGGCTTGCAGTCCGCGCAGGAAATGTCTGACCCAGCAGCCTCGCTGTTTCCGCAGCTCGGGGTGTGCGAGGTGACCCTGCTGCTGGCAGGCGGGGGCTTCCCGGGAGCAGCTGGGGGTTGTTTGAGTGTCACTTTGGAGAGGTGTCTCGGGGTGCACGCAGGGGTGTCACGCTCGGCTGGGCTGTCAAGTTTTCTGTTCCTTGAGGACAAGCACGATGAAGGTTGACACCGTCCTGCTGAACACGCTCTGCTGAATTAAGTTTACACTTTAAACACGTTTTCACCCATTGCCTGCATTACTTGCCACCACTTAGCGAAAGGTCTGATCTCCAGATCTGACCTGGGTGGCTGTCTGAATGTCAGGCTAGCTGCTGCCGAGCCAAGCTTCCAAGCGTGCAGTGTCAGGAAGTGGCAGGACTGGGCTCTTTTCTGAGGTAGCAGAGACCCTTCTTGAAGATTCGAATGCAACTTGCACCTCCCAGAAGGCAGTCGTGGTTACGACCGACCGTGGACCCTGGACCCTCGCAGGAACCTGGCCCGCTGCTGTGCTGGGGCCGGTGGGGGACACTGTGCTGGGAGCCGCTGGTCTGTGCCTGCGAGGGGGCCAGGTGGCAGCAGTTCCCGAGAGCCGGTTCCGCAGGTTTCCTGCTGCCCCAGCGTGTGGCCCAGGCTCCCTGTCACTGTGTGGAAGGCGGCAGTGGCTGGAAAGGCAGAGGCCCTCTGCTCTGCCAGGGAGCCAGCTCTGGGCTCAGCCAAATACACTTTTTTTTCTGCTTCTTTTCTTTTTTTCCAAGAGCAACCAATTAGTAATTAGTTGTTCAATTCAACTGTTTTTTTCTCCTCTTAAAATTTTTTTTCTAATGCGATAGATTTTTTTTTTTTCCTGGGCAAATTCTTAGGATTTAATTGCACTTAAAAATCATGGAACCTGTCAGAGTAAATTGCAGATAGAATAGTTTTCCCCAATAAAACTAGTCCTGTGATTGTCACCATTGTGAGGCTTCTCAGATAAAGTTGTGGGAAGGACAATTTGAGTCTCCGCAGCGACTGCGTTTCAAATCAGTATTCAGCCTCTTCAAGCTGAACCACAGAAACCCTGGTTAGCAGCCCCGGGGCTTGAGGACTCAGACTTTGATTTTTTAATGATTCCCAAGCGTGCCCCCCACAAGGAAAGGAGAATGCCTGCCCCACTGGTTGTAAGTTAAAGAGAATGATTAAATCTGGAAAATGTTTTCAACGACAAAACAGTTTTATAGCATATTAAAAATAGTAAAGCATAAGCAATATTACTAGCTTCATGCAAAATTGCATCTGCTGTCTGGCTCAGACAAATTCCTGCTTATTCCTGGGAGCATACAAGCTTCTCTCTGTCGTGGGCCAGTATGGTGTAGACTTTTTTGACTATCAGAAAGACTATCGAGATCCCCTCCCCAAATACTTTCCTCTTCTTTTGATAAGTGAGTGTCTGCTGCTGAATCAACTTATCTTCATGAAAAGCAGAACTTTCTAGAATAGACAACGTATGTCTACAACCTAATTTTGATTTCTGGCAGCAGATACCCCCCAGACTAGTCTCCGTCCAGGGTCAGCACTGGTGCAGACAGATAATAAACTTCAATCAGACGATTGTTGAACCTAGGAAGGATGGAAAGTCATTATTCTTCTTTGAAATCAGTTTATTTTTAAGAGGAAGGCAGGCAGGAAGGAAGGCAAATAGGCTGCAGGCAGGAAGGAAGGGAGAGGAGGAAGGAGCATCTGTATTTAGTTAGTTGTTCATTTTAGTTGTTCCCTCTGATCCCCGGCCTCCAGCCCAGGTCCCTGGGCTGTGTGTGGACTGCACCAGTCAGAGGCTTAACCCCGAGCCACTTAGAAGTCATGCCAACCGTGAGATATCCTTTGATGACTCACACAGAATTTGTGTCTATTTGGTATGGTTCCCTGCAGACAGATGGATGGGGAAGACACCACAGGAAAGCATCAGCTCTTACTACTCTTGGTCACTGTGGAGAAGGGCAGTGGAGCCTTGAGAGTGCAGTCTTGACCGCACTCTGGGGAAAAGGGGTGAAATGTTCAGGAAGCCACCTTCAGGAATTGCTTAGTCGCTGGGTGTCTGGTCTTCAGAGCCAGTGGCCTCGGCCTGGCGCCGGCCTCTCCATCTGAGCTGTGCTGGCCAGTGTCTCACCCAGTCCCTGCTCTGAGACAGTGTCTCCTCAGCATCTCCGCACCATCTCCACTCGCTCAGGAGCAGCCCCTCCCCGGTACAGCGCTAACACAGTGCCTGGCATTTCAGCCCGTGTGCAGGAAGGGAACGGGACCCACGGACGCAGCATCGGGGCAGAGAAGGGGGCTATCTGGCCAGTGAGTGCTGAGAGTGTGTTTCAAGTGGCGCATCCGTTAAGGGCATTCGTCCATCAGCTGGAACGGCGTGCATCCTAGTCCTGCAGAAGTGTCCAAGTTGTCCACAGATGTCAGTAGGCTATCAGGACATGTGTGCGTCACAATAGACACACAACGGACACGCCAGGCCATTTTGGGCACTTGCCAGATGCTTGGAGGCCCACAGAGTCACAACCCCCCACACGGACAAGCAGGTCTGTGCCCCCCTGTGACTGCAGAGGTGGGATGCTGTGGGGGGTGGCCGGGAAACGGGGCCCTCAGTGGCTGTGCCGTACGGTCGTCACTGGGGACATGGGAGGAAGGCTTCTGTCCACTTCTTGCTGGCAGAAGGGAAGGCATGCAGCTCATAGGTGGTCTCGGATGGTCTGGCTCAGCCCCGGGTCCCAGAACCTTCCAGAACCTCATGTTCCTTCTGCTGTGTGACGTGTGGCTAGTGTCAGCAACATCGGCTGCAGTGGCTGCTGGCCCCTTTCCCGCAGGCAGGTGACAGAAGCCTTGCGGTGTGCGTGTCGCAACCGGCTGGCAACAGAGGACTGCTTCCTGCGGTTGACTGGCACAGAGGCTGGAACACAGGGAGCAGCAGCCTGCCCGCTAAAGTCGGGGGCGTGTGAGCCAGCATTTCGTCCAGTCCTGCCTTCTCGAGATCTGTTGGGATCTTTTGCACAAAGAGCTTTTCCACCTCGCAGGTATCTTCCGTTAAGAAAGCCAGCGCACCCCGGGCCTTCCAACCCCCCCTGTTCAGCCAGTGCCTGGGCATTGTTTTTGAAGCCTAGATGCAACCCTGCCCGGGTCCTTCTGGGCCACAGCGTAGATCTCGTGGCAAATGTGGAGAGATTTGTTCATCAACACCAGCATGGGCCCAGGGTGAAACGTCCTGCAAAGCCATTGCTTTAGAAAGTGAATACAATTAGTGACTGGCTTGCTTCCAGGCTATAAAATTAGGTCCACATTTGTTTGCCACAAACCTTTCTGATGACATATTTAAGGCAACTTCGTGTCTGGAGAATGGTGCCCGCCAGTGTAGATCAGTTGGTATAAAACACTGTTAGTTATCAGCTATTTGGCTTCACCTGGAGCACGTGACAAACTGGTGGGTTTGTGTGGACAGTGTCTAAAGGTAAGTCTAGGGTATGAAAGCCAACGTTTTTGGTTGGATTATGAGTAGAGATTATGAAATACATGATTATGAAGTGTATCAAAATGACTATGCCTTTTCTCCCCACAGAGCACCTCTGGCTCATGTCTCCTCTGCACCCAGGTGTCTTCAGGTCCTTAGTCTAGAAGTAGAAGGCACGTGGTAAAGGCTGATGTTAATTATTTGCCGACTGTGCCCGGTCCTGTCCTGGGACTTGGCCTGTGCTGACTCATTTATTGCTGTTATCAGTCGGCCGAGATGCCTTCTTATCTGTGGCTCTCATTATCTCTGTCTGCCAGACGAGGAAGCAGCGACAGCCCAGCCTCCCCCGTCCTGCTCCGCATGGACGCGCACCAGCCTGCAGACTCCAGGCCTGTGTGCTTGGTGGCTGCCTGGTGCTGCTTCTCGCTCTGCACAAGGCATCTGGAGAGTCTTCATTTAAATGACAGCTTATTCTATTACAAACTATAGAATAACAAACATGCGTGGGTGTAAATTAGGACCACTGGGCAGATTTCACAATCGCAAGTGTTTTGAATTTCTGCCGGTGATAGACGGCCCGTTTTAGCCATGGAGTTTAGAAACCGTCACCCAGTCTGCATGGTAATCGGAGGACGTTTCCAAATTGGATTTGTCCTGTAAACATTTTAGGGAGAGCTACTGCCGCATATAATCCCCTGCAGTTAACGACCAGTCGATACTGCTTTAATGGACAAAATCCTTCTGCGTTTGGGGAGCCTTTCTTTGCCTGCCAGGTGCTGGATTTGCCTGCGTTCTGGAGCCCACAGGCTGGGTGGACGGGAGAGAAAACCACATCGGGAGATGATTTAAAAGAAGTTCTGGATAGGAGGAGATGAATGATGGGGAGGTAAGGTCACAGAGGCAGAAGAAGTGAGCTTTTCCAAAGCACATTCTTCTGTTCCTTAAGAACCCTGGGAGTTGCAAAAGTGACAAGTTAAACAACCGGAGGAATGCTGGTGAGGGTTAGTAGCGTTTACCGACTACTGATTGCTGAAGCTTGTTACTAAGTTGTGGGCCCCCGAGGCTTTGTTACACAGTCGGGCTGCAGACCAGGGACGTTAGTAAACCGCTGATCTGACATTGGTGTATTTCAACACATTTGACTTATTGGTTAAGTGAGGTCACTTGTGATGCCGTCTCCTTGAAGGGAATCCCCCACCCCTTCTGCTCCAAGCACTTGTGTGTGGGGATCGTGGGTGAAGATTAAGTGACTTTCCCACTCTGGGTCAGTCTCCTCCGAGGTACAGCCTTGTTTGTGCACCTTTCAAAGCAAAATAAACGCATGTTCAGAGGATGAAGAGAAACCAGCTCTAATCCTGCCCACTGGAGTCCATGGCACAGCTTCCAGATGGTGATATTCAGATTCTTTTGATATTTCTCCAGCTAGGAATATGAAATACGAGAGAAAAAAAGAAAACTTACACTCTGGAAAAAAGAGGAGCACACCCTGGCTCCTGAACTGTCTCCTGCCTGTATTTACTGTGAGCATCACCTCCTAGAGCGACTGTCGCGAAGTCAGCAGAGTGTAAGCGTCCTGTGGTCAGGCGTGACCCACGATTTCCTTTGAGCTGCGTCCCTGTGCACCAAACAGGGACTGGGCTGCTCTAGGTGTGCAGAGATAGCAGACCAGTGAGTGGACGGGGGACGGAAGGACCCGGAGCAGAAGGCTTTTGATAGAGATGTGCTGGCAGGCAGTCCTTGGTCATTTCAAACGCTGTGTCAGGCTGTGAGAACCTCACAGTGGCACCTGGGGATGCCGTCTTCCAAACCCACCGCTGCGTTCTCAGACAGCTGAAGGGGAGGAAGGAAGGGAGGAACATCCGGGACACAGGACCGACTAAGAGAGGGGCAGACGGGAAATCTCCAAGGATGGCAGAAGTTTGACACCAAACCTGAGCGAGGTTGGCCGGGAGCGCTAGCAGTGCACACACTGAAATGATTTTTGAGAATGAAATTTGGAGAGGGGAGAAGGGCTTTCCCTTTTTTTTTTTTTTTAATACAGGCAGGTTCCTCATCATAGACTGTTTTAATCGGGCTAAAGAATCTGGCACACACTTGCTCAGAACCCCAAGGAAGAAAAACAAGTCCCCTTGTTGGACGCTTGCCCCAGACGACCAGAGTCCGTTGGCAGTATCTTCATTTTATGAAGGTGATAGAATTACATGATTATTCACAACTCATAAGAAATTAAAATACCTCTTCCAAATATGAAGTTGTGAGATAACACACACCACGGGTTCCAGGCTTGGGGGGAGCGCGCCTCTTTGCCCTCCCACACAGGGACCCACAGCCCAGCGTGGGTGGTGTGTGCCGGGCTGCTCCTCACTGCGTCCCTGCACCCCTGCACTCCCAGCACCCCACAGTCGCCCTCTTGCACCTTCTTCAAGGAGCTGGTCGTGTGATGCTGGGGACGTCACCTGTGGGCGGTGGGCACCAGGGTCCCTCCCACTGACCGCCAGTCTGCTCAGGTGAGGAGCAGCTGGAAGTGTCCTAAGAAATAAGCGTAGGACGATGGAGGAATATGGGGGCACGGTGGAGTGAGCCCCCGGAATCTGAGTCTGGATGTGAGCCCTGCGCCCTCACCTCCTTTATGAGCCACTTTGAAAGCTCAGGGCCTCATGGAGCCGGTGGCACCTTGAAAGCCAATGTGATGGGGAGCTGCCGTCAGTGGGCCGTCAGCGTCCCTTGCTCCGGCTCTGTCAGGACCTGTGCAAGGGCAGATTACGAGTGGGCGGTCAGAGACATCACCCTGGGAGCCAGCCAGCCCACTGAGGGGCCTGGGGCTCTGGAATGCAGAGTGGGCCTGAGCCAGAGGCCAGGGGACCCAGCAGAGAGGAAGAGTGTGTTGGAGGGGAAGTCCCAAGGATGCAGGGCTGCAGACAGGGGGGGATCTCATGACTCTGAGACCTGTGTGCACTGGGCTGAGGGTCAGGACCCACCCTGTGGAAGGGGCCCAGCTCCCTGCTTGGAGGCACAGTACAGGGCCCCTTGGTGGCAGGACCCTGAGTGAGGGGATTAAGACTGGGGAGGAGGTGGGAGACCAGGAACGCCGACTCATCGGCGGTGTGGGAGCTGACTGCGTGGCATTCTCTCTGTTGGGAGTTCCGGGGAGCTACTGCCAAAGCAATTTATTGGAGACAGAAGCTGTGCTGCGTTGGGCAGAGGAGAGAGTGGGAGGCGGAGGCTCTTGAGGACAGAGGCTGTGAGTCACTCCTTTTAGGGCCCACAAAGTGGGTGTCCAATCGATCCATTTTAATTGGAATTACATCCCTCATTTCTATAGGTCTTCATTAGCCATGCTGGTCTCTTGTCCAATTTTTATAAAAGCACGTCATCCTGACCTAGCAAACAGGCTCATGAACTTGACCAGGGAGGAGCTGGGGATGGGCCGCACGTGCTGCCCCCAGCCCTCTTCCGAAGGAGCACACGTCTGAGCGGCGGCTCAGCTGTCCAGGGCACTGCGCCTGAAACACCTACGATCAACCAGAAGAGGGTGAGGGCTGTGTCCGGTATAGCCTTTGGTCTAATTTCTTTGCCGCACGGGGTGGAAATTGGAGAAGATGAAATTCTCTGAAGAAATGATACCCTGAGCGGAGTGGACACTGGAGACTGCCTGGGTTTGAAGACCTTTCAGATGCCAGACAGCAGAAAACTATTTTTGACATAAGAGCACTCCCCTCTCGCCCCTCACCCTAGGGAGTTAGCCGGCGTTTGTCAGTAACTCTGACAACGAAAGGGTTACACTAACAAATAAATGACTTTATTTAGACTTGAGCATTTCTGGCGTGTTTTCTAGATTTCCCTCCACAGTATTTGATGTGACAGCGTTTGTTTGTTCACACTTGTCTCTTTTCAATTTCTCATATCAGCGGTAAAAGCTATTTCTTTTTCCTGTAACATCTTGCGCTTGGTATCCAATGAAGGGAGAAATTGCTCTTGCATTACTTGAAATTATAATATCATACCTAATTTTGGGGAGAAAAATTAGAATCATTTAGATCTCAAGGCACCGAAGATTTTGCAGACGGGTCATTTGCTGCATTCTTGCTGATTAATCATCCATAAAAGTATTTTTCTTGCGGGCGGGAGGAGAGGGGCCTCTGGATTTTTGGTATTCTTTAGAAATGATGGTTTTGAGGCTCAGCCAGACACATCAGTCACCATCCTCTTTGAGAGGGCGGCCTGGCCTCAATGGAGCTCCGCTGGGGATGAGGGCCTCTCAATAGGACTCATCATCCGGTTCCCGTTAAGGGGGAAGGGAGTCAGACGGTTGTCATCAACGCCAAGCCTAGCAGCTGTCCCTGTGCAGCAAAGCCTCACCTGGCTGAACCTGGTACTTCTGAAAGCACACGCATGAGCTGTGGCAGTGACTCCTCGCGGGTGGAGGAGGCTGGGGGTGGGGTGGGGGCGCTTTGGGAGAGATGACCTGTCACGTGGAAAGTGGACCCCAGGAGTTTGTCCTTTCTGGCCTCTGCAAGAGCGTTTATAGACTCAGATTTATAGAACCCACTGGCATTTGTGGGCTAATCGTTTAAAAGCAATTTTGGGAAGCAGTGCTGTGTGTCCTGAGTTTGCTGCTGGGAATGAGAACTCGAGTCTTCCCCCCGGGTCTTCACATTCCCAGGCCTCTGCCGGAAGCCACCATTTCCCGGGGGAATTGACTTACGGGCTGACCTTCTGGATGCTCATCTCCAAGCACGCATGCCCACCCTGCGTGTCTGCGGTGGCGCGGGTGGGGGTCTCAGCCACTGGTCTCTGCTGAACTTTGCTGTGTGCGTCGTTGAGAGCCCAGCACTGGTGCTCTGAAGGGGGCCACCGGGAACCAGATGCCGATGGAATTCTGTAATGTGGGCTGCAGTGTAAACTGTGGTAGGGTTGAGCTGAGGACTGTTCTAGAAAAACCTGTAAGGAATTAAATTCTCCCTCCAGCAAGGTAAAAGCTGAGTCTGAAGTATAGGAGTACAAAAAAGAGTAAAACCTTTGTTGGTGGTTCTGCATTTTTTTTTCCTTTTTAAATGTAAATAAAGAATTCTGGCAAGAGAGAAAAATCTCCTATCTCATTACTGACCTAAGGAGAAGAAAATGAGAGATGTTCCACGGTTGGCTGCCTGCTGCAAATTGCTGAGTTCAGGACAAAACTGAGATTGCCCGGTTTCAGTAACTCCCAAACCATGTTCTGGGGCAGAGAAGACATTTCTTGGAAGAAAGGGGAAGAGTTCACGACCAACCAGTTCGGAAACCTGCCACTGCTCTTCTTCCTCTGTTGAGTCTCGGCACACTTTCTCACGGGAAGACGGGGCCGGGGTTTAACTTTCTCATCCCTGGGACCACACATCCCTTCTCACAGGACACTGCTGATACCTTCTGGGAAACATTCACTTCACCTCCAATGGCTTGTCACCCACCCACCATCCAGCCTTTCCCTGTCTCCCCTTTGGATGCTCGGGAGCCAGGTGCAAGGCGGGGGGAAGGTACACGTCCTGCTGGCTGAAAGCTCATCCCACTGTGGGTCACTGACGGTCCCAGGCACACTCTGGACCGGCTACCAGTGAGGAAGTTCAAACATAGAAGCTGGAGAAGCAGGGACATCATGGAAATTAGATCTAAGGTCATACATTTAGTGTTGCCTGGAGCTGCTAAGCTCTGAGCACTTTGTGACACAGCGGTGGCTACTGAGCACAAGTCAGGGTGCAGGGACGGCAGACAGAAAGAAAACGACGGTGCTGAAAAAACAACACGCACGATACATATCACTCACATGGCTATTTATTCAGATATTCAGAAAGGAGCTGGATGACCTGCAGGACTGTCTACGTGGCAGTGTCACTGTGAAGCGACAGGTATGAACTCTAGAATCACACGTGCGGGGTGACTGTTTTACTCTCAGCAGCGACTGCATCCTTTCCTGTGCGTGCAGAGCAGGAGGAGATGGTATCTTTCTTCAGGGGAGATGTGTGAGGCACGTAGTGGGAGAGTTTATCTGCTTTGGTTTCATCTTTTCTTGTGTTATGTTGCTTGTTATTCCAGACACATTGTTTTTTGTCATTTGAGACTGGAAGAAAATAGATCTCTTTAAAAACTGAAGAATAGGGTGGTGGAAAAGAAGTAAATGGACAAAGGTCAGCATCTACGGGAGGTCTCGTCCGTGTCCTGGGCTGCCCCTGGGTCCGCGCGTGGCAGCCTGGTGGAGTCTGCGGGCATTTTCTCAGACTGATGTTTTTAAATGAAAAACATAGGAGACGACATAAAAGCCACACTGGTGGCACCGCACCACGGCTTTCTTTCCTGATCACTGAAGTGAGATCTGGGGTGAAGTTAGCCGCTGCCATATTTCACAGCAGTTACGACGGTGGTGACGCCTGGAGGCGGCAGTGCTGGTCCAGTCTGGGGAAGACATTCACGGGGCCTGCAAGGGCAGAGCCGCCAGAGCTCTGGTGCAGGCCCCGTGGAAGAGGCATTCCTGAGAGTAGCGACGTGTGGATGTTTCTTCTCCAAGCTCACAGACACCTTTGTCATCCCCAGCAGCCACGGATAAGTCAGGATGAAGGCTGCTTCGTTTGGGGACTGTGAGTTGATGGCGCATTAGTGAGGTCACTGCGGTCACGGGGGTCGGGGAGGGCTAGATCCCGCTCTCAGGGGTGAGGTTCTCAGCTGGCAGCTCACAGGACCCGGATGCAACCGGATGCTAATGGGATTGACGGGAAAGGCCGTGACTTGTGCCTCAAACCTGCCCTGGCCCCGCCACGCCCTTCCGACATGGGACATGGTGGGGGCCACTCACAGACCCTGCACGGTCCTGGGTACTTTTGAAGTCTTGGAGAAGCTGAACGAAAGCACGTGGGCCTTATTGCTTTTCGTCTTCTGGGGCACCGCGCCCACACGCTGCCAGCCCGCGTTTGAGTGCTGAGAAGATGGCACTTGGCCAGCGATGGAGTGGGTCCCACCCGGCTCTCCGCGAGCCACGGAGACGCACGTTTCAGACACGCCACGGGCCATCCAAAGGCCTATCCTCAGACCACCCAAAGGGCGCTCCACACTGCGTCGTTTGAAATTTTTGTGATGTCTAATAAAAGCAATTTTTATCTTTATGAAAAAGAAACCGGTCTGTTTCCATGCATGACTCACTTTACTCCTTTGTCGTCTCTGGACTGCTGTTTCCTGGCTGTTATAATTCAGCTGATCTCTGCTCGGCACTCACTCTCCTGAAGATGCCGGTCACTTAAATATTTCTAAAATGACCGATTGGCTTGGGAGCCCATGGCCGTGGGCAAGCACCCTCGCGGTGCCTCTCCTGCCAGGGCCCATCCTGTCACTGGCCAGCCAGTCTAACAAGGTAGAAAGATCCAAAGACCCCCAGGCCCTTCCAGACTTTCCTAAGTCAACCACTGAGTCATTTATGAAACAGAAAGTTTTCTGTAGGTGGGAGACCCGCTGCCAGGCTTGTAAGGCAGTGTCTTTCAAAATGCGTCGCACATACGAGCAGGTTAGTAAAATTAATTTAGCGAGTCCTGACCCACGTTCTGAAAGTGAAACGTGAAACAGTGGAAAACATTCGTGGTAGAAGCAAAAATTGCATCATGAACGGCGTGCCCTGGATGTGCACACGTGAACGTCAGAATGTCTGCCGTCCCAGCAAGAGCAGCAAACTGGTGACCCCCGCTTTACCCAGGTCAGGGTCCATCTCTGGCCCACGATTTGGTATGATACCTGGGAGCACCTGTCACAGGTGAGCACACGTGGCAGCTCAGCACTCATCTCAACTGGAGGAGGGGCGGCGCTTGAACCTAGTGCTGGCCTGTCTTTGGATGTACCTGGGAGGGGGCCGCCGCTCTGTGGTGGAGAGAGGGACCTCATTGAGGGAGGCAGCCTGGAGCCCCCAGTCATGGCAGCAGAGATGGGCCCTGACCGGGAAAGAGAAGGTCACCAGCCATGTCACAGCATGGACTCACTCAGAGTCCACAGCAAAGGTCGCAGCTCCCTCGAAGCCAGAACCGAGGTCTGAGCTGATTCCAGTGGAGGGCCCAAGGGTTTGGAGGGTGTCGTGGGGAGGAGGGAGGGGGGATTAAAGTGACTTCTTTTTAAGAAACTGCATGGACCACCGTTTACGCTTCTAGGTGTCAGTTTGGGACATGAGCTCACACAAGCCCTCACCACCCCCTCTTTTTAAAGGAAAGTTGCAGGCAGGAATGAAGGCAGGCGGGCAGGCAGGCTGAGAGCGAGGTGGAAGAAGCCTTTGTTTTTATTTAGTTGTTCTCATTGGCCGTTCCTCTGGCCCCGGGGAAGTGAACCTGGGTCCTTAGGATCTAGGTGGACTATGCTCCTTTGGAGGCGGCTGACCTGACTGCTACTCCACCTGGGCACCCATGCCTTCCCTTTTCTGTGGAATCTGGCAGGAAAGCATCTTTGTGTCTGTTGCCTGATAGGAGTCCAGACTCACTGCTGGGCAGGGGTGGGCCTTCATTCAGCCCGAAGGGGATGCCTGTCCCTGGGTCCCTACTGGGGCTGCTGAGAGGCTGTCCCTGGCCGCTGGTGGCTGGCACACTTCCTTGGCCAACAGGTGTTAGGAACACCGAGGTCACTATGGATCGTGAACTCGCCTCTGTTAAATATTTTGCACGCTCCCTGTGTTTGTAGTCCCGCCGCGTCTGTGGGCCCCATTGGGAGGCAGCCTTCCAGCAGAGGCTCCTGTTAAACAGGGAACACGAGCAGGTGACTGTTGACACTGGAGTAGCCGGCTGGGAAGTCAGCTGACTAGAAAGAGTGGGCCTGGCCAGATTCAAGCCATGAGGCACCGTGCCCTCCGCCGCAGTGGCTGTCGGGCCTCACGGTGACAGATGTGCAGCTAACCGCTGTCTCTGGGAAGGAGGATCTGGGCAGGCCGGGCCCGCCTCGGGACCCTGGGTCTGGACACTTTGTCCCTCTGGAGGAGCTCAAAGTTCTGCAGCACAGCACACGCTGTCTAGAACCTTCCCAGGCCAGAGCGGTGTCCCGTCACCGGGCTGCGTGCTCGCTGACCCGGCTCTTTGGCTCATGCCGAAACGTCTACACAAAGGCGCCTGGAGCTTTATCTGCAGGGCCGATATTTGGAAAGAACCAAAATGCCTGGCCTGGTGATTGGGCGAGCTGGGCTATGTCCCAGCAACGGGACACTGGTCAGCAGTGAAAAGAGCTGGACGGTTCACGTGGCTGAGCGCGTGTAGCTGTGCTGAGGGGGCTGCAGCAGACGAGCAGGACATGTACGGTCTCAGTCTGTGTCTGCGGGTCCCAGCAGATCCAGACCAGTCTACCAGCGACACGGAACTGACTGCCGCTTGTCTGAGGAGGGTGGGAGAGGCGGGTGGCGAGAGATCTCTCAGGAGCTTTTACATGGGGTGGGGGGTGAATATTTTTATTGCCTTAGAGTGGTGATGAATTCCCGGGTGCAGTCTGTTTCTCTGTGTCACTCTATCAAATCGTGCGCTTTAGTAAATACACTTTGTCCATTTTATGTTGCTAGAGTTGAAATTTCAACTGCACCTCGCTCATAAAATGTTTGCAGAATTGCTCCCCCCCGTCTCCCATGATACCCCCCAAACTTTCACCCAGAACACGAGGGCAGAGGAGTTGTCGCTGGTTTACATCTGCGCGGGTCACATCCCAAGAGGCATTACCTTCCCCACTCTGCTGTGTTCTGAGTTGCTCTCTGTTCCCAGGGCATTAAACCCTCAGACAAGGTCATCGTGTCTCTTGCTTCACCCGCAAGTTAAAGAGATTGTTAAGTCTCTTCCATGCTTTACTGATGCCAAGCCAGAGCCAGCCCATCCTTTCAGGACGTCGACGCTCTTGACCTTCATCCTTAGCACCCCTGTGAACTCGCTGCCTTTTCCGACTGAGTTTGCACACAGCTGTCGGGGGCCCGCACGGCAGCCTCTCCTGCTCAGCACCGGGGCCCCTTGAAGGCAGGAGCAGTGTCTTTCTTTCCTGCTTCTAGTGTCCAGCTGAATGGATGATGGAGGCAATGCTTATTATTTTAGCGCACTAGATGCCGTATTGCATTATTTGCTAATGATTTTGTGTTTTCACTCTCTCTCCCTGTCCGTGTTCTTGCCTCTAGCACATACTTAATACAGAAGACGTGACTGATGCCCATACAGCAAATGGTTTTTCTGGTGTGGGGCACATACAATCTATCAACAGCCAGTAAGTAGCCTTAGAACTTTCTTTCCCATGCCAGGACCCACTTATTAAAAATGAATACCTTAATAATGTGCTTGGCTGGACAGAATCATTTCCTCTTGTAAAAAATGAAAATGAAGACACTAACGTCTAGGCCTGTATATGCCAGTTACTTCATTCCCCAAACATCTGGTGTTTTTATTGGCTGTGATATGACATGGTTTAAATAACACCGACTAATTAATTTCCCTATAAAAGCACGACTAATAGGTACTACTAGTCTGTTGTTTATTTAGCCCTAAGCACTGAGTTTTGCATAGTGTTTGCTTTCATGAGAGATGGGCATGCACTTAAGACCGATTTACCAAATTCAAAAATACTAGAACCAGAGAGAACCAAGATCATTTTATAAAAAGAAGAAGCACTTGTCCATAAAGTTGTGGTGCTATTATGCAGCCGTTATGCCCAAGAGAGGATGCATACTAAAAATAGGGGATTTCAGAGGCTCTAAATGAATCCGTGAGTGATCAATCCCTAGCTGGTTACAGGAAGTTCAAGGCTGTTTGGGGCTGTGAGCTGGCTGATCTCTTGGCATCTGGTGCCCGGGAAGGCAGACACAGCTATGAGACCCAGTTCTTGGCAGGAGAGATCTTTGGCTAGCACACTAGGTACTTTGTAAGTTAAATAAATTCTTCCAAACCCTGGTTATACACCATGCATCATGCTTATTGCAGCAAAGTGAGAAAAAGCTGAGGAGTATAAAGCAATAGAAAACTTACGCTCATTCCTCAATGATAACTCCTGTGCTGCTGCTCTTTTCCCTAGGACGACACTGGTTTCCCTGAGATTGTATTATGCAAAATTTATTATGAAAAATCGCAATCATGTATCCATGAACAATCACAGACCCAGACCTAGATTTTGCCTTAGCCTTTTGCTACCATTGCTTGATCATATATTTACCCATCATCTGTCCATCCATCAATCCATCTGATTTTATCGATGCAGATCAATGATTCAGCATACATATCTGGAGTTGTCTAAGTCTCTTTAGCCTTTTCATGTAAAATGCCCCGAGGATGGAGATCCAGGGGTCAGACTATTCACTCAAACAAAGGGATTTTTCCAGAGGGTGTGACTCACAGATCCTTTCAGTCAGAAGAGGCCCTTTGGAAGGTTTAGACACCTCAGCACTCGGGGTCTGTATCTCGGGGAGTTGATGACATGTGTGAGCACCTTGAGTGATGAGGCAGTGAGGGCTCTGTGGGTCTGGGATTGCGAGGCTGCCTCCAGATGATCGCCGGCGGAGCTAAGACTCCCAGTCTTGCTTTCCTGCTTCCAGAGTCCAGCTTAATAAAGGCTGACTAAAACGATTCATTATTTTAGCACATTTTATACTACATTGCATGATTTGCTAATAATTGTGTATTTACTCTTTTGTGCGTGTGTTTGTATTTACTTAACTGTTTTCTTTTCTTTTCTTTTTTTTTTTTTTATGGTATTTACTCTCCTCTTCCTCTACTAGGAAATGAATTCTGACCATAACCTGAATGAGTTTGGAAGTCTGTTTGTCCTCAGTCAAACCTTCAAATGAGAAGACAGCCTGACTCATGTTTCCTGAAGCCTTGATAAGAAGAAGGCCTGTTACGCCAGGTGTGAACTTCTAGCTTTGAAAAAACTCACGAGACGATGGACACACGTAGTTTTAAGTCTTGGGTGATTTCTCCTGCCATGCTAGTAAGCAGCACAGCACATTATACTCTGCCGTCCACACTTGTGCTGAGCTACAGAGAATGCCCGCACCTGGGAAAGCTTCTTCCTCTGCTCCAGTTATTCCCCAGCTTAAACCCCAGAGGGGAACTCTCCTCCGGCATCTTTTAATACCGGAATGCATTCTGTGGGTTCCGCCGTTTCATAACAACGGGATCACACTGTGTATACGATTTCTGTTTAACTCCTCTTCCTTTGGTGATGTGTCCCTGTCATTGGGTCTGTGTGTCATTGGCCCTTTTGGTTGTTGAATGTTCCTCTGTGATATGAATGGATCGCATTTCGGGCGCTCATTCTTCTGGTGAGAGCCCCAGGGGCAGTTTCTAATTTTAGTCGGTGATGAATAAACTGCTAGAAACATTTTTTGCCCAAGTCTTTTCTGTGAATGAATTTGGTTTCATTTCCCTTAGGTCGTTCCCACCTAGTTGTGGGAGTCATAGGTCTCAGAATAAGTGCCCGAGTTGTTTTCTAGGAAACTACCAGTTATTTTTTCAATGATTTCCCTACAGTGAGTGAGCGCTCCCCTTGCATTGGGTCCTCACCAACATTTGATTTCATTCTTTTTAATCTGAGCCATTTAAAGACATGCGTTATGGTTTATATCGCCATTGCATATATCCTTGTGATTTTAATGGTCATTTCCATGATTCCTAATGATGTTGAGTTATATTCCTTGTGCTTGGGGGACATTTCATGTTTCTTCTCTTGGAAAATCTCTGTTTACTACCTTACCCCTCACCTTTTTTGAGGCAAGGGGTTGTTTGTACTTTTATTGCTGAGGAGAGGGATTCCTTTCCTGCCCTGGGTCTCCGTGCCGAGGGCCATGTTTGTCTTACTCTTACAATACCTCTCACCTGACGGCTTGCCTATTACTTTCCTTGTGATAATTTTTGATGAGCAGCAGCATTTAATTTGGATGAAAGCAAGTGTTTCATGTTGATTGCTTTATGTGATCGGTTAAAGAAAGCTTCACCTAACCTCCAGTTGTAAACATTTCCTCCGATTTCCCTATGTGAACACCCGAATTTCTGGGTTACTGTGGTTTTAGAGTGTGTTTTGAAGTCAGGTAGCATAAGCCCTCTAATTTTGTTCTTTTGTTCGGGGTTGCCCTGTTTGAGATCAGTGGCGTCCACAGATTTTTGTACAAGGATAAAAGTGTTCTGTGTTTGAGCTGTTGAAGAAAGGTAACCACTAGCCACAAGCGGTCTTAAAGTGTGGTTAGCGGAACTGGGGAACTGAATTTTCCATGTTACTTAATTTAAGTAGCCACATGTGGTCAGTGACTCCATTGGACACGATGCAGTTGCAGGCCCTTTCTACTTCTGTATTCATTTTAGAATACCCTTGTCCATTTTCACAAGAAAAGAGGCACTGGTACGCCTTAAATCTATAGCACCATTTTGGGAGGAATTTGCATCTTAGCAATAATTAGTCTTCTGATCCATTATCTTGGCATTTTTTTTTTCATTTTTGTAAACGTTCTTTAATGTCTCTCACATCTTTGATCGTTTTCTCTGAACCGGTCTTCTACATGTTTTGTTAAGTTTATTCCTAAATATCTTGTGTGCTTTAATGCTATTGCAAGTGGACTTGTTTTTAAAATGTGTTTTCCAGTTGTTTACTGTCCCTGACTTCTGTGTATGTAACTTCTCTCTTTTGACCTTGTTAAATGGACTAATTAGGCCGCTTCGTTGTTTTGTTGATTTTCTGTGTAAACAATCATGTCATCTGAAAATAGAGACGGTTTTACTTCTTCCTTTCCAATCTGGATATTTATTTATTTAATTTTTTTAATAGGGCTCACGTTTATTTTTTAGTTCATTTGTTTGTTTGGTTGTTTGATTATTTATTTTTATTGGCAGATTGTACTGGCTAGAAACCCCAGGGCAGTGTTGAATAAGAATGGTGAAATGGAAGTCCTTGCCTTACTCCCAGTCTTAGTGGGAAAAAGTTCAGTCTTTCATCATTAAGTGTAATACTAGCTTTTGTATGTATGATGTTATTTCCAGTTTTTATTATGAGTGAGTTCTGAGTTAAACGGTCTTTATTCACTTATTGAAATTATAATATAACTTGTCTCCTTTACTGACATTGATTTTTGAATGTCATTTCAACCTTAAATTTCTGGACTAACTCCTACTTGACCATGATGTGTTATTCTTTTTATATTTTTCTATATCTTACTCACTAATATTTTGGTATGCTCTTTTGCATCGATGTGAAAGAAGAATATTGACCCACCGTTTTATTTCGTCATGTGTCTGCTAGGTTTGAGTTTTAGGACTTCAGTGACCTTATAAAAGAATCTGGGAGGTGTTTTGTCTTCTATTTTAGAAAGATTTTATGTATGATTGGTGCTATTACTTCCATAAATGTTGATAGAATTAACCAAGGAAGCTTTCTGTATAGGTTACATTGGTTCTGTAAGTTTCTTTATGGGTATATGTTTGACAATCTGATTTTTTATAGATAAATGCCTATTGAGATATTCTGTTCTAAAGAATTTGTTCATTTCGCCTAAATGGTCATAGGTGCAAATTTAACATCGGCATAGTCTCTTTCTCATCTGTGGGATATGTCGTGATGCCCTCTGTCTCATTCTTGATGTTGGTCACACACATTAGCTCGATTTTACTGAGCATAATAACTAGAGGTGTGTCAGTTATGTTTACCTTTCTGAGAAGCAGTTCATTGTTACTTTCTTTTTAGATCTGCTGTCAACAATTGTTTCCTTTCCTCTGCTTACATGTGACTTCCTTTGTTCAGCTTTTATGGAGGGTGTCTTAACGTGAAAACTTGTAGCATTCATTTTTAGAGTTTTCTTTTCTTTCAAATACACACATTTAAAGCTATTGATTTCCTACTACATACTGCTCTTGGTCAAGTCTGCAAATTTTGCTACGGATGTCCATTGTCACTCAGCTCAAATACTAATTTCTCTCGTAACTTATTCCATCTGTGTCATTTAGCACCGTCTCCTTTGCTTTGCAAGTATTTTGGATGTTCTAGACATTTTCTTGCTACTGATTTCTCACTTCATTGTGATAGAGATCGCCTTCTGATTTTAGTGAGACTTGCTTTATATATCGTGTACCATTGAAAATAAGGTATATTCTCCAGGTTTTGGTTATAAATATCAGTTAGCTCGAGGTAATTGATAGTACTGTTCAAATCATCTCTGTCTTCACTAATTTTTCTGTTGAGTTGCTTTATTAATATTTGAGTTCAAATCGCCAACTGTGATTGTGGAATTGTCTATTTCTTTAAAAATGTTTAATTAATATTGGCTCCACACACATGCAGCCCTGCTTTTAAGTGCACATATATTTATGGATTGTTAGGTTGTTATGATGAATTTATGCTTTTATTGCTATGAAATATAACTCCTTATCTCTGTCAATATTCTACTCTTGAAGTCTATATTATCTGATATTAGTCTAGTCAAACCAGCTTTCCTGTGCTTCCTTGTTTTTATGATGTAATTTTTGTACTCATTTATTTAAATCTTCTGGTTTTTTGTTTTATTTGACTTTGTCAGATTCATTCCTAAATACTTGACATGCTTTGAGGTTATTTTTCAATACTAATATTTATGATTTCTTTTGTTCACAATGCTGCATTCATTTGAGGACACTGAAATTGCATCTCAGTCTGTGTTTCACACCACACCGTCCACAAATCCCAGTGCCCTTCACCCCCAGCTCTCCCCTTTCCTTCCTCACCTCCCACCCCCTGGTAACCACAGTCCTGGGTCCTGTTAATTCTTTTGGGACTTGTCTGTTCATTTATTTAATTTCATTATATTCCATTCATATGAGTGAAACCATCCTGTATTTCTCTTTTTCTAACTTATTTTGCTTAACAGGATCCCCTCCAGCTCCATCCAGATAATTGCCAGGGGTACTATTTCACCTTTTAAATAGCTGCATAGAACACCACTGACTATATGGCTTCCTTATCCTGTCATCTGGGCATTTAGGCGGTTTCCATGTCTTGGCTGTTGTGAACTGCACTGCTGTGAACATACAGGTGCAGATACTTTTCTGATGAGAGATTTTGTGTCCTCTGGGTCTATGTCCAGGAGTGGGATTGCTGGGTCCAATGGTGGAGCCATTTTTATTTTTCTAAGGAATCTCCCTACTGTTTTCTAAAAGGATGCACTAATTTATATTCCCATCGACATTGTAGGAGGATTTCATTTTTTCTGTATCTCCTCCAATACCTGCAATTCCAGTCTTTTTGATATAGACCATTCTCACTGGTGTGAGGTAGTATCTCATTGTAGTTTTTATGTGCATTTCTCTGATGACGAGTGATGTAGAGCATTTTTTCAGGCGTCTGTAGACCGTCTTTGTGTCTTCTTCAGATAGGGACCTATTCAGTTTCTTCTGCCCATTTTTTGAGTGGCCCATTTGCTTTTTTATTGTCGAGGTGTGTGAGCTCTTTGTATGTTTTGGAGATTAAGTTCTTATCTGATGTAGTTTGTGAATGTCTTCTTGAATTCAGTGGTCTGTCTTTTTGTTTTAGTGGTGGTTTCTTTTGCTGTGCAGAAGCTTTTCAGTTTGATGCAGTTCCAACTGTTTAATTTTGCTTTGGTTTCTTTTGCTGTTTTCTTCCCCTCAAAGGCATCTTTGAGGTTGAGTGGAGTGTTTTTCCCACATTTTCATCTAAGTATTTTATGGTTTCGGGTCTTATGCCCTGGTCTTTTATGCATTTTGACTTAACTTTTGTGCATGGTGAAAATTAATATTCTAGTTCCTTTTTTTTGCAGATGTCTTTCCAGTTTTCTCAACACCATTTGTTGAATAGACTTAACTTTCTCCATTGCATAGAGTCTTGGCTCCTTTGTCATAGATGAACTGTCTAGCTTAACATAGACGAGCTACAGGAGGTGTGGTTTTATTTCTGGGCTCACAACTTTATTTTACTGATCTGTGTGTCTATTTCATTCCAATCTTTTTATTTGAAAATGGTCTCTCTTCTAGACACTGTATCATTGAGCCCTGCTTTTTAAAAATCCGTTCTTATGGTCTCTGCCATCTAATCAGCATATTTAGTCAATGAACATTTTTATGCAATTGGATTGCATCCTTTTATTTTTTATCGTCTTATTTATTTCATGTTTTTTTGGTATATACTTGCATTTTCTGGCTTTTTTTTTTTTTAAAAAAAAAAACATTACAATCTACATTCTTCACTTAGTACAATCAACTGAGTGTTAATATCGCAGCTCGATGATTACACTCATCACACCTACACACAGAAATCCATCTGGACAATGCCATCATTTTCACTCAAAAGTTACAAGTGGTTTTAAACAAATGGAGAAAATAGTTTGTTATTTTTTTGTTCTACATTTGTCACGCAGTCACCATTTCTAAGAGTTTTCATTCTTCCCCCCTGAAGGTCAGAACTTCTGTGTGGCATCCCTTCCCTTTAGCGTGAGGAATTTCATCTAATATTTCCAGTGCAGTTCTGCTGTCAATGAATTTTCCATTTTCTATTACCTGAAATGATTTTCATTTTGTCTTAACTCCTGAAGGGTATATGTGATGGCCACATCATTCTGAGTTAATAGTTTTCAACAATTTACTTAGCATTTTAAAGATGTCATTCTAGTGTATTCTGGCCTTCTGTAATGATAAACTCCAATTTGTTTGATTTGTTCTCCTATGTATAATATTCCATTTTATTCTAGTTTCTTTCACTATGTTCTCTTTATCTTTGACTTGGAATTGTGATTTGGCCATGGGTGCGTAGGCATTGTTTTCCTATTGCAATCCTCTGAAGTGCTTATCTGTGAATTTGTCTTTCATCAAATTTGGGAAAATCTTGGTCATTCATTTTCACAAGTTTTCTCTCCTATTCTCTTTCCTTCTCATTCCACTCATTCCTTTATCGTAAACAGACTTCTGAGATTCTGTCATTTTCTAACGTTTTCTTTATTTTTCTCAGATTACATCATTTCTGTTGGTTTATCTCTAAATTTATTCTTTCCTCTCTCATATTTGTTATGTTTTTAAGCATATATAAGGGAATTTAAATCTCACACATTATATTGGATGCTCTAGAATTTCTATTGAATTAATTTTCATATTTTCTATTATCTGTTGACATTTATTATATTTATGTGCATGGAGACCTCACTTGCATTCACATTTTTGTTTTTAAATCCTTGTCTTATAATGACAACATTTAGATCATTTTGGAATTAGTCTCCACATCTTATTTTTCCTTTTGTGGATAGGCCATACTTTCTTGTTCCTTTTTTCCTGTGTTGAGTCATTTTGGATTGTATCCTGGACATTGTGACTACATCTGGCTTCTGTTATATTTCTCTGAAGAATGTTGTGGTTTTAAAGCTGACTATTGACTTGATAAGACTCAAAATGCAGACTCATTCTCTTGACAGAGTTCAGATCTTAGACTCGTTCCTTATCATCAGTCTACTGCTGTGAGTTCCCCTCTCACGTACATGGTTCAGTAACATCTAGAGAATTTGCGGTTCCCTGTCTGGTTCTTTCTCAGAATTAACCCCTCACTCTCCGGAGACTGTATTTGCTTGGAGCTCTGTCCTCCTGTTGCTGAGGTCAGCAAAACCATGGGTTTTCTCTCGGCACTTCTGTGGTAACAATTTGAATTGCCCTTGGGCTAAAAGCAATAGAAATGGGAATTTCATCTCATGCCACTTTTTTTTTTCCTCCCAAATGTTGACTTTAGCATCTGCCGCCTTTTGCTTATTCTCCAGTGAGCGACGGTCTTGTTTTACACTTTCTTCAAAGTTTGGAAGTTTTCCATAGCAGGCCTGGGTCTTGGAGAAGCTTACTCAGCCATCCCAGGAGGAAAGAACCTACCTCTGCCCTCCTTGAGGTTAAATGCATTCTATTTTTAGACAATCTAGGTGACATATATTATTTTTCTTAAAAACAATGCCTCAGCTCCAAAATAAATCAAGATCAGAATAAATGAACGGCTGAAGGTGACACCAGTCCTGTTGTTAGAGCCCCAGTGCACTTTTAATTTGATAAGAAAGATACCAAATACAAATTTTATTTCAAAATGCTCTATTACTTGGTAAATCTTTTATGAATAGAGAAGCACTATTTTGCTGCTATTGCCATTTACATATCATAAAATTGGTTAAAATATAGCTTTCAATATATATTTGCAATGTAGAGATACCATGTAATCATATATGCGTGTATATGTGTGTGTATATATATTCACATGATACTTTTTATGTTTCAATATTCTTTTTCCAGTGTCAGTTACTATTTCACTAGACATTGGGGCCTTACATCTTTGATGATATTTCTGAGTATAGAAGAAATCTCTTTGCCATTCCTCCACTCAATTAACTGGGTACCTTCTGTAGAGCTATTGCATGGGACGCTCTCACTTTCCTTCTGCTCCGCTGTTCAGATGCACACTTACCAATTGTTCCTGTTCCCAAACCTGTTTATGCCCATCGTTACCGCGATCTAATTGACTGGAGCACTAGCCTACGCGATACGCATGAAGACAGGAGGAAGGTAACTGACTGCCTATAAAAATTATAACAATTAAATTGAATGCTCTGGGGAGACTCAACAAAGTGAAAGCAGTAATAAGATTGCTGTAAAGTATGGTTCCGGGCAAGATAACAACACACAACTGGGGAAAAAATATGTCAGCTGCTTGATTTCGATGCCCAAATACTTTGTTTGTGCTCCAAACATGACTTACAGGGGTGTGGCTTCTGCAAGAAAAATGTCACAGAGCTCTGATTAGGGGTCAAAATCTGAGAAAGACCTTGGAAGAAGGAATTTGTGCTTTATATTATAACTTACAATCAAGCGCTTAGGGTGCATTTTTGTCACTGTTAACTGTCTTTCCACAAAGTTGACTTTTCAGTGACATGACACTGTTACTCATGGCTTATACTGAAAGCGCGAGAAACCGAGAGTTTGTTTTCCAGAACAGGTTCCTAGAAACGTACTCATGTGAATGTTTGAGACTCTGCAGACATATGACCCAATTGTCCACCAGAGAGGCTGCACGGATTTATGTTCCCACATAGGACTGTTTGGAAAGGCTCTGCTTTCTGTTCAGTGAGGTTGATAGATCCTCTCGAGCTCCGAGCAGCGGTCACCTGCTGGACTTGCGCGCTGTGGCCTGACACGTATTAAAAGTGTCCCAAGGCTGTCCTTTGCTGCAATAAAATGGAATTCGAGTCTCCATGTCAGATTTTTGTGACTCCTTACCTAAAAATGCCACAAAAACATCAGAGATTGTTTGCCAAACAGACCCGAAATTCCAGCTATCACTTTATAATATTCCGGAGACCACATTTTGTTTTACGTTAGCAGATGCCGTAGGACTCAGCGTCTGAATCCCTCCCTCTCGCAGGTGGAGTTCTGGGAGGGCTGCACCAGTAAGGGACTTGCCTGAGGTCTGAACACTAAGTGGCCTGTCAGTGGGCTCAGGATTCAGGCCCTCTGCTCCTGATCTCCTCTGGCTCAGCTCCTTCAAGCACACCTGTTGCTCCTGATGGGACAGGACCGCCATGCGAGAGTTACCTGGGGACTTCTGTGACATCAGGGAGGCGGCTCAGAGTCTAGTCAGATGGCGTCTTTAGTAGGCGCTGCATCGGCTGAATGCTAAAATATGGTGTACACTGTTTTTAGTGTTTCCCTGGATCAAATTATCTTATTATCCCATGTAATCTTCATAATGACTCTCCCAGGCCCCGTTTTATAGATAAGGAAACCGAACCTGGAGAAGAGCCTGAGGGTTTCCTGCTGTATGGGACTTGATGGCCCAGAGCCTTGCTCCCAAGCCTGGAAGCACACACATCCCGCTTCCCTGTCGCTCCAGTGGCTGGGAAATAAGAGAAAAGGGATGCTCAGGATCTACCTGTTCTGAACTATTTGACATTTTGAGTTATTTTGCACACGTCAGATTAATTTTCAACTGGATGAAGTCGCTCTCTGGCAAATGAACTGATTGGCCCAAAGGCACAGCTACTAGGTGACAGAGCCAGGAATTAAACCACGATTCAGCGCCAAGGCCCGTGGTTTGGGAGGGAGTGCACTGTGCCCTGTGTGGCCGGTTGGTCCTGGGGGCTTCACTGAGAAAATGTGACCTCTCATCTCACCTCCAGCGCTTCTGATTCAACTGGGGTACAGCTGGGGCAGGGGGGCTTTTAAAGGCTTCCAGGAGATTATAATATGCAACCAAGGATGTCACCCACAGTAAGAGATGCAGACGGTGTGGGTCATCCCATATGATGTCATTTCTTTGTCCAGATGTGGGACTAGGGACGCATCATGTCACTAAAGACATGTTCCAACAATGTGCTGGTTTCCAAGGGCTGTTGTGGCAAAGATCCACAAACTGGGTGTCTTAAAACAGCAGAAACCTTTTCTCCTAGGGTTCTGGAGGCCGAGATCTGAAGCTCTGATCTCCAAAGGCGCCTTGAAGAACCCTTCCTGCCCTTGGCTGCTGCAGCCGTTGGCTTTCCTGGGCCAGAGCTGCATCCCTCCAACCTGTCTGTGGTCCCGTGGCCTCTTCCCTGTGTGTGTTTGCATTTCTCTGTCTGTCTCTTTGTGAGGCCATAGAGAATGTCTGCGTCTCTCTGGTCCCGCACGCGGAGCCCTGCACCCTGGGGGCCTCTGAGCGCTCGGGGCTCTGCAGCCTCCTCTTTCCACTGATGCCACTCAGGGGGCTCCTGGACAGGGGGGGTCCCAGGAGGACCAAGCTGACTAGAAGCCCGGAGTTTCCACCTGCCCCGTCCCCAGAGATGAGAGGCACTAGAAATGGACTGATTGTCGGTGGTGCCCACGGGGAGGTGGGGGATCCCAGGGGGTGAGCGCAGCACGTGCAGGGAAGAGGACATCCCAGCTTCACGGGACAGACACCCCAGGGCTGGCCCCCCTGAACGTCAGTGTCCTTTGTCACATTCTTTGCTAAACCAGAGGTGTTTCAGCAAATAATCAAATCAGGGCGGGGATCCTGGGAACTCCCAATCTGTAGGCAAGTCAGACAGCAGTTGTGGGGTCTCAGTGCCTGCTGCTCAGACTGGCATCTGAGCGGCACTCTCGTGGAACCAAAACCTTGGCCTGCTGGGTTTGCACTGACTCCAGGTACATGGGGTCAGGGTGGCTTGACCTAGAGGACGGTCCGCTGGTTTGCAGGGACCTGCTTGGTGTGGGACCCCCCACACCCCAACCCTGGTGTCAAGCGCTGTAAGTGTGGCGAGTGTGTGAGTGTGAGGGAGCGTGACGGAAGTGAGTGTCCCTACGATACCTCTGCTTTCGAGGATTCAGTCTGCTCCGCGGTGCCCTCGTGCCAATGAGCCATGTCTGCAAGACCCTCCTTTCAACAAGGGCGCACTCTGAGCTTCCAGATGAACATGAGTTTGGGGGACACTATTGGACACAGTACAGAGAAAATTAGGCAGCAATATTTTCTTAAGAATGGGTTAATCTCTAGGGGTAGCAAAATGAAGCTACAACCTTGGACTCTTTTTTAAAAAGATACTTTAAAACGTCTTAAATGCCCTGTCCCCACCCTGGTCACCCAGTCCTAGGACAGGTGTCACTAAATTATAGAAAGACGGGTGTGCGCCAACACAGGTTTGTCTCTGGGTCCCTTCTGGCATGATCAGGAGTACAGGGAAGATGGAAGTCTTGACTGAAGTTATATATGAATGTGCACAAAAAGCTGTGGAAAAGGTAAAGGTAGGTTGCTCCCGATGGGGAATTCTGGAAGGAGAGCCCGTTCTGACCTTCCTTCTTCTGTCAGCTGACAGCAGAAAACGCAGCTTCTTGCAAGGCTGCAAGGGCCCGCCGCCATCTTTCCAACATGGCTTCCGGGACGTTACACGGGGAGCAAGCAGACTGGGAGTTCTATTTGAAAACCATTACCTACTCAAGTGTGTTGTCTTTTTTTCTACCTTGACAGCAGTTTGAATGTACAATGTCACTGAAAACGGGGCAATCTGGTTTTCCTTTCCTTTAAGGGACATGTACAGGTCACGTATATTAATTCACATGTGGGTCAAAATTGTATGTTAACGCCTTCCCTCTCCACCCCAAACTTGGAGGAAAATATCTGCTACCTACACCCAGCATTTCCTTAAATGTGCTCATGCTTTCTGTGGAGAAGGGCAGTTATCCAACTGTTTTCATGCCGGGTGAATTTTGCTACTTCACCTATGCAACATTTGACAAAATCACAGCTTTCATTTTAGAAACGATGGACAGGATTGGGTTGGAGGAAGCAGAGCATTTCCCCTGAGGTTCTCACGAGGCCCCTCCTCCACAAACACCAGCTCCGTCCAAAGCTGGTTCCAGAGTCTGCTTCTCTGGGACTCTTCTCTTGGCCCTGCTCAGGGTCAGCGATGACTCAGATATTGGTGATTCACTGACCTCACCACAATAATGGATATGGAATCCACTAACTAGCTTTTTTTTTTTTTTTTTTTAACCCTGTGAGGTTTTATAAAACCTCAATAGTGACATTCAAGCAGTTACTTAACTAAGACATCTCCACTTACACTTGGAGAGCAATCCTGGCTCTTCCATCTCCATGTTGCCTTCCTGAAAAAGGTGACACTCAGCTCTAACTTTTATTCAGCTGAGTCCTTAGGCAAACACTCAAGGACAGTCAACAGTTTGTTTTCAGTACGTGCCACAGAATCAAATCCTCAAAGGCTCCCGAGGATGTTGTTGGAAACAAGGTGTCGGGCGGCTAGACAGCGGTGCCACGGAAACCTGCGGACTGGACCGCTGTGCGCGGATGGATCGACTCCTGACAGGCGCTGACGGCTCGCGATGAGAGGACGGTGGCAGGGTTTCCACGACGGCAGGCCCTCCTTGCTGGTGGCTCGCTCTCCTTTTATTGTGCAGTATTGCCAGGAACCATGAAGACCCAACAAGCTGCCATCTGTGGTACAGTTGTGACTTGCTCACCCTTTTCTGAATGGCATCGTGCCAGGGTGGTGGACATGCCTCTCTCCATGCCCCCAAAGTCGGGGAGCAAACACCTATGCACCCCACAGAGAAGGGATTAGCCAATGTGATAAGTAATTAAAAAAGAAACAACCCAACTGGGTGTGAGCAGCTTTGCTTTGGCCATCATTGGAGACTTGTCGATGAGGGGCTTTTCTGTCTAAAACTCGGCTCTCAGGTCTGGGGCCACTGCACCGCTGAGACTGCGACGGGAACACAAGCTGAGGTGACGCGGCTGCCTCAGACCAAGCCCGGGTCACCGCCGGCAGGATGGTGACGACTTCAGTCTCTCAAGGCTTCCAGTCCTGGCGTCGACAAAGCTGCTGGACTGAAGTCCGAGGAACCTCCAACGGGGTCCCCAGACACGTGAAGAATGGTTAGCAGGGGACCCGGGAAATGTCTAGAGTCGTCTTGAGCCCGAGTGGGTGGCCGTGGGCAGAGCCCCCCGCAGAGCAGGGAGGGAGGTCTCCAAGTGCTGGCCTGCGCCTGGAGGACGGAGATTCGAGTCCTCCTCCCTGACCGAAAAGTGACATCCTGTGACCGCAGGTGTTAGACTAAATGGTGGCAAATGTAACAGCAACTCCTTTACTGTTGTTTCTCTTCCAGGTGGACTGCAGTGAGGCGTGTAAGCTGGGGAGCAGCCGCAGGGAGGGCTGTGGCCAGGGAGCCCCCTTCGGGCCGGTCATTCTCCCGGGGGCCCTTGGCGCTCAGTGGGAACATTAATAAACACTTTCTCTGCAGCTGGGGCGCGGTTAGGACTCACGCCTGCTTGTGACACGCCCTGTCTTCTCCAGATCACCCCGAGGGCCCTCTCACTGGGCCTGCCTGCCACTTAGGACTGAGAGCAGTGCGGGGGCAGCCTCTTTCTCCAGTCACACAGTCCCCAAGAGCAGGGCCCATCACGCGAGCAGACCTGGCCTTCCCTCCTCAGCTCAGTGGACCGCCTGATGTCTGCAGAGAGTTAAGGGGCCTGCACAATGAATTGACACTGACTCATGAAAATACCAGCGTTTGGGAAGAAGGATACAAGTCCTAAAATCAGGCAGACCTGCTGGGGTGGGTGCTGGGGATGGTGAGGGTATTCGTGATGCTCCCACCCGGGGCAGCTTGAAATCGTGGGACAACCGGGGGCTGCTCAGACCCAGGCTCGAAGCCCAGCTCTCCTGCTGCTGACCAGACTGCCTGCCCTGAACATCAGGGTCGCAGCCTGCTTTCTCCATCCATCACCGCAGGTCCCTATAGTCTGACAGTGGCTGGTGATCCCGCAGGGACGGACTGCGTTTTCAAGAAGCTGGCCTCGGGTTAAGTGGATTTGGAAGAAAGCAGGTCTACCACGAAGGCAGAATTTCCTTTTAGAGGCAGGAACACAATTAGACAGAAACAAGGCCAGCAAGCAAGGTGAGTGACGGCGATGGAGAAACCCATCCGCTGCAGAATCCTGCTGCAAGGACGGCAGAGAGGCTGCGCCACAGCTGCCCTGACCGCCCTGACTCACTGACTTCCTGCTGTCAGTTCTGCCACCGAGCAGAGGTCGCTGCCTCTGGTGCTGATGGTGGCTGGGGCCGGGCCTGTCCTCTCTCCGGGCTCCGTGCAGGGGCCTCACATCTGCAGACCAGATATCGGGGACTTGTTTCCTTTCAAGCAGGAAGCGGGTGGTGTGGCCCTCAGGAGCAGGGACATCACTTGGAATGCCTGGTGGTCCAGGGCACACTCAAAATTCAGGTCCCGGGCAGGGCAGAAGAAGAGCTCAGTCTCTTGGCTTTTCCTGGAGACATAAACTAGAGGACAAAGGAAAGGGGTGGAGAACAGATGCCTCTCTTCTGGTGAGACTGTGGGCTCTGGTGTTTGTGATTTTGCTCTTGTTAGTTTCTGTCGAGGTACGTTGGTTTGCAGGCCTGTGTGCGGTCCCACACCGCCACCACCAGCCTCTGGTACCGTCTGTCTGTCCACCCATCCCTTCCGGTGAGCGCCGTTCTGTTGTCAAAATCTCAGGTTGGTTTTGTTTTCTTTGTTCGTTTGCTTCGTTTCTCTGGTTCCACACACGCGTAGAATCGTGTGTCCTGTCCTTTCTTTTTCTCACGCGTTCCACGGAGCCTCATCCCCCAGTCCCAGCGGCACACCTGCGCTGCGGGCTGGTCCGCGTGTGCGGACGCTGGGGTCTTTATCTGCGGCCCCGTGATGGCCACCGGCCGTTTCCACGTCTCGCCAGTCGTGAGCGGTGCCATAATGAACACAGGGGTGCAGATGTCTTCTGAGTTAGCGTTTTCATAGGTTGGGGTACCTGCCCAGAAGCGGAATCGCTGAATCACAGGGTAGCTCTGTTTTCAGTTTTTCCAGGAACCTCCCTGCTGTTTTCCGGAGTCACCGCACCGCTTCACAGTCCGCCCCCAGCACACGGCCCCCTTCTGTCCACACCCTGGCGGACACTTGGTGCTTCTGGTCTTTTTGACAGCAGTCAGCCTGGCGGACGTGTGGGGCTCTCCGTGGTTTTGATTTGTGTGTCCCTTGTGGTCAGCAGCAAGAACATTTCTTTACGCGCCTGCTGGCCAGCTCTGCGTCTCCTCTGGTTAAATGCCCATTAACGTCCACTTTTTGTGGAGCTGCTCTGTTGCTGAGTTTGGTGTTTACTCTTGGTTGGCTCTGGACCCTGCTGACCACCTTGACCGCAGAGTGACCTGTGGGGATGCACCGTAGCGTCCCTTGTCTTTCAGTCATTGGAGTTGGAGTGCCCTGAGGACGTGGCAGGCTTTCAGACACAGCTCTGGCCCCAAGGGGACACACGATCGTGGTTCCTTGCCTGAACCATAGAGGAAGCTGGCATCCCATTTCAGGGGTAGGGAACTGCCCTTCAAGAACCTTCCGAGGGGTCTGGGAAGCAGTGTGGGGTTGGTTTCTCACCATCCTCCCTTCTTGCCTCATCAGTGTCTTTGGCTGCGGCTCCTCTGACTGTGCCAAGCGTGGCTGCCCGAGGCTGGCGGGGGTCCGGGTGCCCTGGCCAGCTTGTTGAGCAACCTGTGGCCTCTTGAGACTCTCAGAGTCCTCTGCACACCATCCGGCCACGAGCTTGGCGCACGGCTTCCCTTCCTGTCCTGACTCCAGGGCTGTTCAGCCATGGAGTTGAGATGTGTCAACAGAATGTGCAGGTGACGACCACAGCCCTTCGCATTTTGAACCTTCTGCTGTGCAGGCCACCCAGGTGTTGTCCAGTCCTCTCGGTGGTGACAGTCTTTTGCAAATAAGCATGCCACGTCAGTGAAGCCCACACATGGGCATGCGGGTGGGCGACCGTCAGCACCAAGCAAGTTGGCCGGGAGGAGAAGGAATGGGCAGGACTCTCCGTGGCACGGTGACCCCCAGTGGCTGGAGAAGGGCGCTCAGCAGACGGAGCGCTCCTCACCTGACTGCGTCCTTGACAACTCGCAGAGGTGCCCCTCACAGTGACATTGGAGGGCGCTGCAGGGCGCCACCCGTGCTTGAGGAGACATGCACACAACTGGGTTTATTTTCTTATCTGATTCTTTCTGCTGCAATCTGAGCGCTGGGGAAACTTGGCAGCAGTCTCTCCATACTTCAGTGGTTTGTCATCTCTAGGGCTGCGGATGCTGCTGTGATCGCCCTTTTGGGAGGAATTTACAGGCACATGTTGACCCAGCTGATTGGGAGCAGGGAGGATCAGGGATAAGGACCATCACGGCCAGACTCTGAATTCGCTCCTTTTTTTGAGCCCCGTGCTGTGGGGTTGGCTGTGCCGGCACCTCGAGCACCACCTGCCTTTCCTCTCAGAGGTCCCTGAGCACTGGGCTTTCGTTTGATTTGATTTGATTTCAAGTGCAAGTAAGAATAAAGGTGTGCAGACAGGCAGAGAGAGGAGGGAGTATTTTTATTTGTTTTATTTGGTTGTTTATCTTGGTTGTTCCCCCCCTGGGCCGTGGGACACGAACCCCAGTGGTTGGGATGCATGTGGACTGCGCTTGGCGGGAGGTGGTGGGTCTAACCACTGCCCCACCAGGGCACGCGTCGCCGTGCTTGTTTTGTGGCCCTCCGAACAGAGCTAGTTTTCTGCAGACCAGAGGCCCCATGGAGAACACAGGACAGTCTGCAGGAAGAGGACCAGGTGGGAGCCAGAGGGATGGACAAAGAGACCACGCTCCTCCCTCTAGCCTGGCCACCTCTCTTCTCGCTGGTCCAAAGTCCCTGTCGTCTTCTTTCCCCCAAAGACCCTGCTTGTGCCTCATCCCCACCCGACCGCCTGTGCATTTTCTAGACACTTCCAACCTGCCAGGGACTATGGAGGTAAACTGGTGACAGATCTGTCCTTGGGATAGGTGGACCCCATAAATGAGGAACCAGCAGCCCACCACGTGAATGGTGTCCACTGTCACCGAGGATGCTGTGGGCACCTGGCTGTCTCCCTCTGGTCACCTGCTGGGCACTGCGATGGGGCCTTTTCTGTTGATGATGCAAACACCCAGGAAGGAGCCTTGTGCCCGAAGGCTGGGTGTCAGTGGGACAAGTCTTCATACAGTTAGACTGACTGTCAGGGTCTGTCTGTGTGACTCTAATACAGCAAAAGGCTAGTGAGCAGGTGTGGGCGGTGAGAAGAGGTGGCTCCGGGAGCTGGGCGGGTGCCCACGGACGGGGCCCAGCCTGGCCTACTCATCCAGCAGAGCTCCACTTCCCAGGCTCCGCGCTCTCTCCCGCACGGGGGCCTGACAGCACCCGCCTTCGCCTGGTGGGTCAGGAGCGGGTGACCGCTGACTGTCAGCAGCCGTGTGGCCTGGGGTCCTAAGTTCTGGAGAGCATTCCTGTCCTTACGTGTCCCGGTGCCGGTGCCCTGGCCGCCCCTTCTCTGCTAACGTTCCCCATGCACATCTCCAGGCCAGAGCAGCTCCATTCAGGGTGTCCCTGGGTGCTGGGCCCCTCCATAGCCGGTAACCTTCCCCTGCCGTCGTGGCCCATGTGTGGGAGGGTGGCTTCCAAGCTGTACTCTGAACAGAAAGGGAAACCTAGTAAAGAAATGAAAGCAACAGCGCGGCCCTGCTGTCCAGACTTCTGCATGGCCTTCAGCTCCTGTCCCGAAGGCCTCGGGGTGGCACGAAGCAGCACCCAGTCTCCAGTGTCAGACCAGACGATGGGTGCCGGCGTTTGACAGTGACTTACTCTGAACTTTCCCTTATTCTCTGTGTGTTATTTTCAGGAACTCTGTGTTGTAAGCACCCCCGGGTGTGGGGCCAAACCCTGCCCACGTCCTATTCTTGTAAATAAAGTTTTATTGGCATGTAGCCAAGCCCATTCATTCACAGGCGCCCTGGGCCGCCGGCAGCCACACAGAGGCCTGAGTTGCGACAGACACCCCGTGACTCGCAATGCCAAAAATATTTACTATCTGAGCTCTTGCAGGAAACATTGCCAACATCCTGTGGTAAGAGATACTGAGATGGTGAATTCTTTGAGGATCGGGGCACATCATTGGTTTTGTTTTTTGTTGTATTACTCTGATCTCTCTGGGAGAAGCAAAATGTATTATCACTTATAACACGTTATCTGAGTCTCATGATATGTTGTCTCTTTCCTAACATTTTGCTGGCATTTAATGAGAACCATCACCAGAGTAGTGAAAACGAAGAGAGGCTCTGCAAAGAAGCCAGCGAAATAATCCATGAAATTTCTCCTGACGCATGTGGGGTCACGTAACGTGGATATGCCATTTGGCGATTTTATCTGTGTTTCTAAGTCTCTGTTTCTGTTTTGGGGAGGTGTCATTCTGTTTGGAAAGTCCCCCTTGGTCTAGACACGTGGGTCTAATCAGGTATATGCGTTTGTGAGTGGTTCTGGTTGAAGTCTACCCACGTGACATCAGACATCGGCTGTCACAAGAACACAAATACAGGTGCACTTAATGTCTGTGGGGCCTAGAGACCCCGGCTCCCTGGGGATGTCTGTAAATTCTCCCAGGACTTCTGACCCACCGGGAGGGGTTCTCAGCCGGGACACTGACTGCTGTGCCAGGGCACCTTTGTCGGGGGTGGGCTGTCCTGTGCACAGGGGCAAGACAGCCACCCCGCTGGTCATTCGATGTGAATAGCAAACACCACTCCCTGCTCCGGCCCCAGTGGTGATGCCCTAAACCGTCTCCAGACATTGCCAAGTGTCCTGAAGGGACCACACCATCCCCAGTCGAGGGTCATCAGAAAGGCCCAGGGAGAGGTGACGTGGCTGCTCTCTGTGGAAGCATCTCTTGCAGGTGCCTCTGACCTTGACGCGCCTGAGCAGTGCAGTTTGCTTGGTGCCCTACCCAGGCAGTGGCCCCATTTCTCCATCTGTCCAGTGAGGGGGCAGTTTCTCCCCAGATGTCTCCCATCCGAAGCTCCAGGGACAGTGAGTATCCCTCTGTTCCAGGTTCAGATTACTTTCTCGTAAAGGCATGAGCTACTCAGGAGGTGAGAGGGACGGCCGTGTACACACGCAGACATCTAACGGACTGGCCGGTTTTGGTGAGAGGTAGCTTTTTTTTTTCCAAAGGAAGAGGTTGATCTGCAATAAAAGTTAATCCATTTAAGGGCAAAGGATTTGACTAGATGGACAACAGCTGAAAGTCTGGAATGTCCAAATTCTTTCAAGAGAACAGATAATTAAATGACTTTCAGGCCACGTGCTAGCAGAGGAGTGGTTAGGTCTGCCACCTCTGGCTGAGCACAGCCCAAATTCATCTCAAAGACTCGGGCTTGTGTTCCCAGGGGGAGAACCAGGGTGAGCTAGATAAAACAGTGCTCCTTCCTTCTCTCTTCCTGACTGCACATTTCCTCACCAATAAATAAAAATGACTTTCAGAAACTCATTTCTCTCCACTGGCCATTACAGGTTACTTTCTTGAAACGTTGAAGCAACACTCTTAAAAATGGGGAAGCATCAGCCCCACCTCGCAATCAGCAGAATCAAAGTTTTGAGGAATCTCAACAATCGGAAACTTATTCGCTTGAAGAAGAATAGCAGCAAGATGCCGGTTGTGAAAGTGCGCGTTTATCACTGTTTGCCTGTGATTATGACAGCTCCAGATCCAGGGCGGACGGAGTTCTGAGGCCAGGGTGGGGCCCTGGGCCTGCGGGAGGGACCTTCCGCTAAGGAGCAGGATTTTACCGCCAGGAAAAGCTACTGACTGAAGACTGAGCGTGCAGACCGGCTGCTGGGCGGAGGGCAGAGCAGAGCCTGGCAGCTTCCGTGTGTTCCCTGTTCGGTGCCCTGCGGAGGGGCCCCCTTTCCCCGCTGGGCAGAGCCTGGAGCCCAGGCCCTGCAGGACAGCTGGCTCCACCTCACACCCCCCACCAACACATACGCACGCACCGAGTACCCGCATGCACACACACCACACACACAAACGCACTACCCCATACACGTACACGCATATATGCACACACGCCCCCCACACTCACACACATCTGAGCCCGGTTCTGGGACTCTGCTCTCGGGGCTGTATCAAGCCCAGAACAGGAAGACCGGCCCCGAGCCCCGGGGCCCATGTGGACTCACTGTCCTGAGGATGCTGTTTGTGAGTCTCAAGATGGCTGGGGAGCCGGACGCCTTCCGGCCTCCTCCCCGACCCCGTGTCGTTCAGGGGAGCTGCAGCGGGAATGCAGGCCAGCAGGCAGGGGGAGGGGGAAGAAGCGCCTTATTTATTTAGGTGCTCCTCTTGGCTGTCCCCCTGCCCGGGACCCAGACCCGGGTCCTGTGCTCCTTCTCTGTGTGCTCAGAACGCCTCTGATTTGCCATCGGGCACAGCAGGCACAGCCGCCAAGGGTCTGACCCTCTGTGCGGAGCCACCTACTGAACCTCGGCGGCCTCAGTCTCCTTTTCTGTGACGTGGGCCCCAGGCGACCTCACAGCAGGGCTGCGTGGACAGGAGCCAGCACTGCCGGCAAGTGTGGCCGTGTGGGGGCACGTGTGTGCACTGCGGAGACGTTCCCTCTCATTTATCCTCAGGTGGCCACCGCAGGTCCGCTCAAGAATTGGCTCTGACGAAGGGGCTGTCTGCTCTGGGGTGTCGCCCAGAGTCTCTGCATCCGACCAGAGACGTTCCTCATAGTCCCGGGGCTCCTCTCTGGGTTGCAAAGGGGTAAGTGGGCGTCCATGCCAGCTCCGTTCCACAGGCGCCTGGCCTCCATGCGGCAGGGCTGCGTCGATGCCGGTGGCGGGTCCTTGCGCCCACCTGAGGGTCACCCACGGGCATGCCTTTCTGCTCAATAGCAGAGAATTCTGGATGTAGTGACGTCAGGGAGGGTGGAGCCGTGGTTGGGCGGAGTCCACACACATCTCAGGGATCCAGGCTTGTGTCCCACGACCTCGATGGGCAGGGAGATAAAAATAAATAAATGCCTCTTCTTCCTCTGTCTCTGCCTGCCTGCTCGCCTCTCTCCTTACTGCCCCTTCCCTTTACAAACATAAATAAAATGCATGTTTCATTAGCGTAAGATACTGTGTAAGTTTCAGGTAAGTGGATTCCACCACTCGGTCACCACGCCCCACACCGGTCTCCTGCCGTCGCCGCCCTGTTGGCGCCTCCTGCTCCTGCTGCTCGGCTGCCCGCAGTCCTGGTTTCAGGTCCAAGAGAGCGGTGCTGCTTTGTGGAACCTCTTACCCTGTGGTGGGCACTAAGTGGAGCCTCTATGGAAAACGGTGTGGAAATTCCTCAAAAACAATGGAAAAGGAGCTCCCACTTGATCCAGCAAGTTTTTCTAGATCTGATTTATATGAAAATGCTGATCAGGAAAGCTATCTGCTCCTCGTGTTCACAGCCGCACCACTGACAATCGCCGAGACCAGCAACTGGACTCCGTGCTCGGCCCTGATGACCGGCCGAGGAAGGGACAGTCTGGAATTCAGTGGCGTTCCCCGTCACTGTCAAAAATGGTGAAATCTTGCCTTTTGCCACATCAACTTGAAGTTGTGCTAAGTGAAATAAGCCAGAAAGAAAAAGAAAAACAGGAGCAGTTCTCCCTCACTTGTGGAATCCAAAGAAACCAGCCAATCTGACTTCTCATCTCTTGTTCTCCCTCCTTTCTTCCTTCTTCTCTCGCCTTAGCTCGGCGCGTACCTGTCGCATTCTCAGCCCTCATGCTTTCCTGTCCTGAAAAAAGGAAAAATGATGTCCCTCTTCCCTTCATTTGTTCATCGGGCAATTTCCACTGGTCACCAAAACAGCTGGAAGTCCAGATCATGCTGAGGACTGAGAAGGGAGGCCCATGCTCGGCCTGGTTGCAGGAATTCATTCTAGATTTGTTTAAACACCAAGACGTGTGTTTAAACACAGCACTTAGCTGGCCGACTCCCCCAGTTGCTAGAAAATGTTCCATGGACACATGTGTGGTGAAAAATAACATTCACCAAAGACCAGCGCAACTTCGGAAGACAATTTTCTTTGCAACGGCTGAAAACCACATTTTCCCAAACGGAGTTGCTGAGAACGTAAGCCAAAGAGGTCCCACGTGGGTTGCAGACTTGACTTGGGGGCATGATTTTAAAGGCGAGAGAGATTGTAGAGAGCTTGAAACTTTTCTAACTACAGCCAACGACACAGGCTTAGAGGAGAATTTCTAAAGTCTGGACATAGTGGCTAGAAAAATCCAGCAATCTGACCCCATCCCCAAAGCCCAAAGTTGCTCTAGATGGGTGTGGCGTATTTTATTCTCGTGGCGATGTCTGAGTTAATGCATCTGAAGAGGCCCACTTCCCAGGTCTGGAGTCACTCTCCAGGTGCAGTTCCCTGGCTCCTGTGGGGTCTTGCTGTTGGGGGCCGCGACCCCCACATCTCTGGGAAGCAACTGGAGGCCGTAGCTTCTCCCCCACCTTCTCCGCAGCCACTGGGGATGGAGGAGCGGGGATGTGGCGGGGAAGTAAGCGCTCGGAGCGTCTCCTCTGCGTAGAAGTTCGCGCCTGGCGCTGCCCTGGGGTTAAGAGGCTGCTGGCTGAGGGAAGGCCGGCTTGAAGCAACAAGATAATTAGGCACAATTGAATTAACTGGCGGGTGAGTCTCAGCTCATGATGCTCACCCCTGGAATGTCTTCTTTTTTGTCTCATTGAGTGATTTTTAAACGGCACCCAAGACACCAAGAAGACAGTCAAAAAGTGAAAATAAGTGAGGAGAAAGTAGACTCCGTCAGCGCCATCTGGAAAATATTTAATGGGATTAGCTCCATTTAGATCCCTTCAGTGGCTGTTACCTTAGGTGGTTGTTCACGCCAGCAGTTACTGCGCGTGTGCGTGTGTGCGTGCATGTGCATGTGCGTGTCTGGTTGGTGCACTCGCTGTCAGTTCTGACGATTCTGATTTGTCGGTGTGGAAAGGATGAGCAGAAAAGATTTCCTGCAAAGGGTGAAAGGCCTTGCTGGAGGCCCCGGGCTGGGGAGCCTTTCCCCCAGACACAGACCCCTTGGGGAGACGGGGGCGCTGGCACCCGTGTGCAGGTTCCCGTGCTGCCGCCAAGAGTGGCCACCCCACTCACTGTCCAGACATGGGCCCTGGACCCTGCTCCGGCCAAGAGGCCAGGGAACGGGCTTTGGCCTTGTTGGCACAAGTCAGAGCCTTGTCTGCTCCTTGTCCCTGCGTCTGGGAGCTGTGTCTGCCCGAAGAGGAACCCCGGCTCTGATTCCCATGCAGGTGCTGGGGTGGCCAGTGGGGGCCTCAGGGGGCCTCAGGGAGCCATGTGCTTTGGTTAGCATGGCTGAGTGCCAGCCTGTGGTTCTGAGAGTGTGGGAGATGGAGAACGGGGTACCCCTGGCGGTGGGTGCTTTGTTTAGGAGGGGCCTCAGTAGCCTTACAAACCCATGTTCTTTGGGAGTTTATGGTCAGTAAGGAGCTGTGGGGACGCAGGCGTTGGCCCCAGGGGTCTCCCCAGGGGACTCCCATGGGGTTTTTGGGTCATCTCGGGGTGACCTCTAGTCCCCTGCAGGAATCAGCGCTCCTCTGGCCTCACATTTTTTTTCAGCGATTTGAGATTTTCAATATCCATGGCTCCACGCATTGCTCGTGGGCTGACGGCCCGCCTTGCGGGAAGGTTGGCAGGTTTAGCGACTGAACAAAACAAACAAAACAAGAATAACCCCCTCCCAGCCCCCACCCAAAGACTCTGAATTCAATCTGAGTTTGAAGTAAGCAATGAATGCTCTTTATAAAATGAACAGGCCCCGCGCATTGCTCATCCTCCACGCTGTGGCTGCCGTCTATCCGACACTCACACGTAACGGAGTGTCCGGTCTAGTCCCTGGCAGCTGTCCTCGAGGGACGCAGAGACACGAGTTCAGTCAAACGTGCAGTCAGAGACGGGTTTTCTGCCTCCCTCTTTTAACTTTTAAAAGACAGACCAAATGCATCCTAAAAGTGTAAATCAAAGCCCGTAGTCACCGCAGGGTCTGTGAGGTGTGGTGGAGAGGACACGGGCTATGTGGTCAAGCAGAGGCAGGACGTGTCTCCGGGCTGGGGCGTCTGCTCCGGGACGAGCTGGTCCTGCTGTCTCCTGGCAAAGGGCGCCCCCTTCTCCGGCCCTGTGAGCCAACAGCAGGCATGGAGGACCCAGGACCATGGCTGTAGGCCTTTGCAGCGGTGACCCTCCGCATTCCAGGTGGGACTAGCCCGCCTGTCCTCGGTCAGCCTCTGGATTCAGCTGCTGCTGACTCGGAGCAGAGCTGCCAGCCCACCCACGATGGCTGCACGGACCCAGCGGAAGAAAGTCTCTGCTGTTGTAAGTCACCGTTGGGGATTGTTTTTCTGTGACATAATCGAGTTTATCCTGATGCATGCATCTCCGGTGTACCCTGGGCAAGCCCTGGCCTTCCACGTATGTGAGGTCCATATTGAAAAGACAGGACTGATGTAAGTAATATTGTTTTTTTCTTTCAGACTTTAAATGTTAACATTTTTTCTTTTTAATATTTATTGGTGTAACTTTGATTTACAAAATAATAAACCCATATGTGCAGGTTCCCCATTCCTCAGATACAGGACAGCACACCTTGCCCACCACCAGTTACCAGTCAGCCCTGTCCATCGGGCCCACCTCCCCTCGTTCCCACCTCTTTCCCTGCTGGTGACCTCAGCTTTAGTGTGAATGTACAAGAGCTGGTTTGTCTGTATATTTACTTTGTTTCTTTATCCATATATGAGTGAGATCATCTGTTATTTGTCAACCATTAAACATATGTGTAGATATATACATACATATATGTTTGAAGTGGTTTAAGACTCATAAGAACTTGCAAAGATAGTGTAGATGTAGGCTGAGGATTCAAAGTGCTTAATTCGTGGCAAATCCTCATTTGCTTCACCTGGCCCCGTCTCCCCGGTCATCAGTGGACATTCTTAAAGTCACAGGGACTGACAGCGAGTTCTCGAGAAGCTCGCCCAGTGTATTCAGGGCACAGCCAGCCTGCTACCGGGCTGCGGCCGTCCCGAGCCGGACTGTGAGTGGCAGCCCCATTGAAGAAGTGTCTGCTCTTTGTTAACTGCAAGTTGACATAAAGGTTTCCTCTTCCCTTAGGGAGCTGGTCCAAAGGGTTATGTAAGCTCTCCCTATTACACACATTCAAAAAACATGTTAGAACAATACAAAATGTCTACTGAAACCACAGGAGAGCTGAAAAAGCAGGCGGCAGCTCTTTTTCCACTTAGAAATATCCTCAGTGGGCCAAGGTCTTGGCTACCTCCTTGGAGGAAATTTTGTCCTGGTTGTCGGGCCACCCGTTGGTAAATCATCCTTGGCCACATTCTGGTCAGGCAGGATTTGCCGATTCTGTTAGAGGAGCAGGGTCCTAATGAGCTCCAGGCAGGGCTTGGAAGGCCACGCACGAGAGGGCTCAGATTACCTGGTGCTCACGTCCAGCAAGGCCGTCCTTGTCGCCACACTTTCAGGGACCGTCTGTCTGCCTCTGCATCCTCAGGCCTGTGAGAGGCTGGGATGCTTTTCCTTCTACACTTTCTGAGTTTCATTCTCACTTGGGAACCCCATGGCTGTTTCTGGAAAACACTCACCGTTTTCTTGCACCAAACCAGGTCCCTTGCTGAGGCCAGAGCCTCGCTCGGGAACGATGGTATGAGAAAGGGGCCCAGAGGGGAGACCTTGTCTCTCTTAGAAGTTTGATCACTTTATCCATCTTACTTCAGCAACATCAAATTCATTTCAGAATTTCAGATTTTTTTGTTGAAGATAAGGCTGGATGAACTAGAAAGACGGAGTGAAATTGGGGGTGGCAATCACTTTTCTTGGGAGCTGTGTATTGGAAGGCACCCTGGAGGTCTCTGGGTGATGCTGACTGACCCCTGAGCTCAGCCGCGGTGCCTACAGGTTTTCCCGGGCCGGCGCTCTGTTTCCGAGCCCACAGCGCGGAGACCGTAGCCTGCTTCTTGGATTAATTTTCATGTATTATATAATATTTTTTTCTGGATACGCTTATTTAATGCCATGTCTCGATTCAGAGCTTGGTCTCTGAAGCTGCCAACGGTGGCCTGTTCTGGTCTTGGACTCATTTCAAGTTGCTGAGCGCAGACTTTTCAAAGGCTGAGGGCTCCGACACCAGTGGTGGAAGGGAGCCAGGGAGAACTGGAGACAGATGATCTCCAGGAAACCAATCTTGAATGGAATGGGGATGGACTTGGGGCATGGTAAAAGGTGGAAGCTTGGAGCTGTACTGAGATGTGCCTCACCCCATTCCCAGACAGATTTCCATGGCAGCCCCCTCAGGCTAGATGGCATCTTCTTCCTGTCCGCGTCAGCTCACAGTCCTAGAGTACGACACCATGGACCGGGTGGAAAGCATGGATTCTCCCAGTTCTGGAAGCTGGGAAGTCTGAGCTCAAGGGGCAGCATGGTCGGTTCTGGTGAGGGCTCTCTTCCTGGTGGGCAGACGGCCACCTTCTTGCTGTGTCCTCACATGGCAGAGAGGGGGCTCTGGTTCTTCACCTCTTATAAGGGCACCAATCCCAGCAGGGGCTTCCATCCTCAAGACTCATCTAAACCTAGTCCCCTGGCAGAAGCCCCACCTTAAGCACCATCACATCATGGAGAAGGCTCAAACAAAGGAATTTTGGGGGGGATACACTTCCTCTTCTTTTCCTCTTTCCTCCCACATTCACAGAGTACCCACTTTACAGCTGACCAGAGGCAGAGGCTCCACAGAATGAGAAGACCTGGGTCCTGCCCTCCTGCAACACACATCCTCACCAGGGCACCTGGCAAACCAGTCTTCCCAAGATGGTGCAGCAAGGGCAGCCTGGGAGTACGTGCTGGTTATGGTCCATCTTGGAGGCATAGGGTGAGCCCTTGAGTTCTCCAGAAAGCAGAGAAGTTAAAGAGGTTTGAGCAAAATTATTGCAACGTGAGAGTGTGTGGCTGGTTCAGAGCAATGAGATTGACCTGGGGAGGCGGTGGAGCAGTGGCAGGTGAGCCAGGACAGGTTAGATGGCAGTCGGCCATGGTTGGCTCGAATGTCAGACTCAGGGACTGGACTTCATCGGGTTGGCAATGCGGTCACTTGCTGGTTTTTCCTTCTTACTTTGCTTGGTAAGTATTTTCAGTTGCATCTTATAAAGAAGGCCCTGGTGTGTTGGGTGGTGACAGAAGGGACTGGAAATGACTCCTGGAAAGAGGGTGCCGGCAGCAGGGCACATGCTGTCCCTGCAGGAAGATGCCCTGTCTCTCGTCCAGCCTCTGAGGAGCTTGGTGCCATCAAATCCATTCTGACCTCTGCTGGTCAGTGAGCATCTTCAATGTGCTTCAGATACTGGGCTGCTCATGCTCACACAGCACGTCATGGAGTGTGATTAGAGCATTGAGTCCTCATCATCTACACGGCCCTGAATTTTCTCTTGCAGTTTTCTGGGAGGCACCGGCCCCCACCATCAACTGGTCTCTTGGCTTTCCCTAGGTATGGCTTCTCTCTGGTGCCTTCCCATCCTGAGCTGATGAAGCTTCTCAGATGCCCCTAAGAGCACCCCTTCTTTCAGGAGGAGGATGTACTTATGTGATCTGTCCAAGCCCGAGTTTCCCCACCTATGCCATGTGAGTAACAATAAGAGGGATGTTCTAGTCCCCAGGCTGAGTGAGGTGCACATTTTAACACATTCCATTGACTCCCCAGAGCAATTCTCCGGACTAGGCCTTTTAATGATCCTGCTGCCTAGATAAGAAAATCCAAGGAGCAAGAGGTAAGAGCAAAAAGCTAGTGTGATCTGAGGTGTGCAGAGGAAAATGAGAGTGAAAAATACAGAAAAGATAGCAGGAGATATGTGAGAAAGAGTGAGCATGTCTAAGGTCTGTGCAATTTTGGTCTGAGAAGGAGAAAGAGAAAGAGAATGCAGGAGGAGCAATATTTGGAATTATGAATGTGTCTGACTTCTCAAAAAATGCTGAAAGGCACCAACCCACAAGATTCTAGAATTCGATTCCAATGTGTAGGAACCCCATAAAACAGGCCTGTGGAATTGGCTGCCTTGAAGTGTCCCCAATAAAGCTGCTGAAAAAAGTGCTAACGAGAAAAAAGAAAGGCAGACAGACACCTGCCACACGTCTCTCCAAAGGAGCCGCCCTGAGGACAGCGCTGACCTCTCACCAGCAACGACGGAGTCTCGTCATCCATGCGCTGAAAGCAGCTTCCAACCTTAAACTCTAGATCAACTATCCTTCACAAAAAAAGGTTTGATGAAGACATTTTAAGCAATCAGACACTGAGAGGAGCTGTGCCTGCCACCACCCACTGCAGGAAATCCCAGCAAATATTCTCAGGCAGCAGGAGGTGATTCCAGGGGAGGAGCACAGATGAGGGAAGGAGTGCAAGGCGACAGGAGGATATACGTGGTTAAATCAAAATGTACGTTGACTGTTTACAGCAACAGTTATAATGTCTGTGGGATTTAAAATACAGAGTTGTGGGAAAGATTCTGACATTGCACATCTGCCCTTGACCACGAGAGAACAATGTGTCTGAACTTAGAGAAAGTGTATGACACGATTTTCCGTATCTTAGACATCGGTGAGTATGGGGCCATGGCCGCTGGGAAGGGGTAAGTGGGAGGACCTTAGTCCAGAGGCAATTTTGGTGCAGAGAGTGAGAAACTAAATTGTACCTGGTGGTCTTTCAAAGCGGAGAGACTGATTGTTGCTCTGGCTAAGCGGGTGGAATTTGTGGGACAGAGTACCAGGGAGGAGGGCATGACAGGGAAGACCTGAGGCGGCGTCCAGGAGCTCCCTGAGTTTTGACTCACGACTGTCCTCCCTGTATGCGAGGTCGAGCTTCCTGCCATCAGGTACATGGAGTGTCTGGGGAAAGGGTGGTCACTAGGGAAGCGGGACAGCCCGAGACCTCAGCATACTCCGGAGTCACTCAGTCCCACCCCACAGAGGAGCGAGCGCTCCCGGGACACACAGGACATTTCACAAGTGACCAGAGGGTCTCACTGTGCTATGGAGCAAGCCCAAGAAAGAGAAAAGGACAGAGAAACACTGAGATAATAGTAATAGCTAAAAACAGTTAACTTTGATAAAAATGATAAATCCATGGATCCTACTCTCTTTCCAAAACCCAGGCAGGAGAAATACACACGAAATCGCATATAAAAAATCCCAATCAAGTTACTGAAAAAGTGTAGACACCTTAAAAGTAGCCACTCTGAATGACACGTGACACCTACAGAAGCAAGTCACTGAAGTTACACGGGTTAGAGGCGGCTAGACGGTATTTAAGTGTTGAAAGAAAAAACAAAAACAAAGTAAAATGCTTCAAAGATCCTTCGGCCAGCTGTGCGCTGTGAAAACATGGGTTTTGTGCAGTTTGTTTGGGCCGTGCTCTGCATCCATTTGAGCAGCCAGAGCCTTCCAACCGTGTGGAAAAACCCGGAGCGTAAGGATGTGACTGCCCTTGATGTCCCGCCGTGACTCATCTAGAGGATCGCGGCCATGCTGCCTTAGCGCTGAGATGATTACACAAAACCGGCCCTTGCGAGTTGCTCCTGCGCTGTTGACCCCACTGGCGTCTCTGTATTGTTACCCAGCAAACCCACGTTTCTAAACTCTGCAGTTTGAACTCGGTCTCTGTCGCGTGGTGCTGACTTCAGTGTCTGTGCACTGAGTGTATTTCAGCTGGTCCAGCTGGTTGTCCATTAGAGAAAAATGACAGCTGGAAGCCCGGAGCTGCTAACCATGAGTCCGCAGTAACCACTCAGCCACGAAGAGAGAGCAAGTCTTGACAGCAGAGTAGGGCTCTCGGCTCATCCACTTGGAGATGCAAGCTCCTCTCGCGTGGCTCGAAGCTTCTGCCAGCCTAGAATCAAGAGATAACCCCCCGGCTCAGAAGGCGACCCTGGACAGCACAACCCAGCCCCCTTTGGCAGACACCTGCTCTGGGAAGCAGGGCAATCTTGCTGTTGCTTTGACTTAACGCAAACGTGCAAAAGCCATGGCTGGAAACGAAGACAAGCGTGGCGTGAAATATCCACTGCACACCAGTTACTACGTTACAGAAGGCCATGCAGACACGCATTAATTCACATCAGTAGTACATGGAGGCCTAGACAAGTTTTCGTTTAGTTGGTTCCTGAAACAGACCTGACCTCAGTCTGCTGGGCACTGTCTGAAAATAGATTCTTGGGCACCATCCACAGCAGGTTGGGGTTAAATGCTCCCAGTCGCTTCCATTATGTTTCCTCTAACATGGATTTCAGTTTCTGGAGCTCCATGAAGGGGCTAGATAATGTCCAGAAGATTCCCTGGAAGCACTGCTTTCATGGCATTCCCTAAGTTTGCACATGGTGTGCTTTCACTTCCAGTTTTAACTGCTGCCCCATCTTGCTCTGCAAAACAATCTGCACGTTCACCAGGGACGCGGCCTGACATTTTCTGCTGGCCTGGCCAGCACGGTGCTTGTGGCCGACACAAAGAACGGGAGGCCACACTTGAGGAGTTAAGAAGTCAGGAGTTAAGAAGAATCAACTGACCGGCAGAGGAAGCTGCAAATGTCAAGTGATTGAGGTGAAAATAGGCTCAGCGTATTCACTGAGGAAAGGCCAGGGAGGCTGGGGTGTCCTGAGCAGAGTGATGGCAGTTGGTGACAACGTCAGAGAGGTAACTTCTGTCCACAAGGATCTATGGAGGCCTGACAAACTCAGCAGAGTTTGGATTTATATTTAAAGTGCTATTGGATTGTTTTCAATCCCTGGTTGTTGAAAATAATATGTTGCCGTGAACGCAGGGGTGCATATGTCTCTGGGTTGTAGGATATTTCCAGTCCCATTTCTTTGAGGACTCCCCCTACTGCTGTCCGTAATGCTTGCACCACCACGCACTCCACCAGCAGTGTGAAAGTGCTCCCTTTTCTCTGCATCTTCGCCAACACTCGTTTCCAGACTTTGGGATCCGAGCCAGTCTCAGGTGTCAGGTGATATTTCACTGTTGTTTTGATTCGTATTTCCCTGATGACGAGAGAGGAGGAACATCTTTTTATGTGCCTCTTGGTCATCCAGCTGTATGTCTTTTTTAGAGAAGTGACTGTTAAGATCGTCAGCCCATTTTTCGGTGGATTGTTAGATTTTCTGTTGTCGAGTTTCATGAGAGTTTTATATCTTTTGGATGTGAACCCGTCTCAGTCACATGATGCATAAGTATCTTCTCCCCAAGTGCCCATCTGCAGAGGAGTGGAGAAAGAAGATGCGGTCTCTATAGACACTGGAATACCGCTCCGCTGTCAAGAAAAGATGAAAACCTGCCAATTCCATCAACGTGTATGACCTGGAGGGAATTCTGCTCAGTGAGATAAGTCAGAAGGAGAAAGACGGACATCATATGATATCATCCTATGTATAGAGATAGCAAGCGAACAAACGAACTAAAGGAAACAATAGACTTTAAAAAATGAACTCAATCCAACAGCAATAGACTTTTAGTCCAAAAACAGCAAATCAATGATTGCAGGGAGAGAAGAGGCAGGCGGCTGGGGGCAGGGGTAGAGGGAGGCCTTGTGTAGGGAAGGAAAACTGAAATCGTGGTGAACGTCATGTCCTGTGTACAGATGTGGATTGACAGCGATCTGCATAAGAAGCCTATTTCATTCTCTGATTCGGTGTTCCTTCGATACAATCGACTGAAAAATAAAGTGTGACTGGAAGCCACTGGGGGTCCAACAGGGTCGCCATGGCTCTGACCTGTGTTGGGTGACCTGTGTGATTCCGTCTCGGTGCGTCGTGGGAGCTAGAGTGGAAACATGGGCATCAGCCTGCAGACACTGCAGCCACTTCGGGGAACCGGAGGGGTTGGGTTAGAGTGAAAGAAAGGACGGAGGGAGGACGGAAGGTGGGTGATGCTGGAAGTGAGCCAACAGGACCTACTAATAAACTGGAGGGAGGCTGAAGGAAGGAGGGAAATGAGTTATAGTGGTTTATGCATATTTTGACTTGCTTTCTTAGTGCACAAATGATCTCATCATCAAGAGTCACATCTGGAACTAGTGTCTAGGTCATTGACATGTGCTGTGTGGTATTAATTTCTTTTTAAATTTTAAAAGAATTTCATCTTTAGCTCCTGACACCTCCATGATTTTCCACAAATCCTTAAGGCCAGCAACAAAGGTTTATCAACCTTATCTACTAGAACGTTTACCACATGGAGAGGAATGTCAACTCACGTGGAAGAGGAGAAGTCATAAATTGATGTGCGTATGTGCCCATATGCATCATACACCTTTTAAGTACACTCACCTATCAAAAACTAACCAAGCAAAGCCCTGTCAACTGGAACTGTACGACCAAAGAAAATAGAGCCCAAAAGAAGTTGGAACATGCACTTTTCCAGACAAAACAAATCTGTATAACTTTATTGCAAGCAGATCTTCTCCTTAAGATCTGTGTAAAGAAGGTCTTCGAATAAAAGAAGCTGTAGCGACTGGGAACGGGGCACGGAGTTGGGAAACGAGGAACGACGTGAGAAAATTTAAAGTCTGTTTTCGTGTTTTAATTTCTCTGTAAATACTTGTCTAAAACAAAGAAGCGACAATGAACTGTGGAGTTTTTCACACATACAGTACAATGCAGAGGACGAAGGCCTGGGAAGTAACAGCATGCTACTACGATTCTTAGATGCCATGTCACGTCGAGTCGCATTCATTGATAGCAACTGTGCTAAGTTAAAGATGTATATTGTAAATCATAGCGCACCCTCCACACAAGGATAAAGCAAAGAACAGTTTAGAAGTAAATGATGCAGAAAAATAAATGTCAAGGTATCTAGTCCACACGCATCCCAAGTTCCCTGGTTAAAGACTCAGGGCCAAAGGGGCCACCAGGAGGACCAGTTCAATAAAATAAATAAAAAATGTTTCCTAAATACAATTACTCAAAAAATAGTAGATAAAGAGAAAAAAACCAAGAACAAAGACCCAGTCGGGTGCATACTAAGACAATCACATAATTGTTATGTACACGAAATCGAGATGGTCCCAATACTCCCATTAAAAAGCAGACAAGTTTTACAAATAGAATCCCCTAGTTATATTCTGTCTTCACCTGAGATTTAAAAAAAGAAAGGGTTAAAAACACAAGGAGGTAAAATACACAAGGCAAATAATAAGGACAAGAAAGTTTGAGTGACCGTGTGTCAGTCAAAGTTAATTCCAGAACAGGGACGATCGCCAGCCTGCAGAGAGGGAGTTCCAAGTGATAATCATGTCAGTTACTTAAGTCACAAAGTCGTAAACATGAGCGTGATTAATAACAGCTTCAAAATACATGAAGTGAAATCTGAAAACGATGGGAAGAGAAACAGATTCATAGCTGCAGTTGTTGGTTTGCACACTTCTCTCTCAGCTGCTAGGAAGATAATACGGATGTTAACAGGGGCGTTGAAGACTGGAGACGCCACCCGGTAACTTGACTTGATGGACACTTATTGAGGCCTCTGCTCCAAACCTACGGGGCATAATCTTATGATGGACACAGTGAGCATTCACCCAAGTAGACTAGGTTCTGGCTCAGAGGACCAACCTCATTAAATAACAAAAAGGAAAGAAAAAAATGCACAATATGCTTTCGGACCAAAATGAGCTAAACTTATGTCAGTAAGAGAAAGATCTTCAACATCTCAAAGATGTCAGAATTTAAGCCCAATCAACACTTCTACATACCGTGTGGAATGAAAAACAATTTAAGCATGTCTTTTAGACTGAGTGGACGTTGCGTGTGTGGCGATGTGTGAAGTTTCAGCTGAGTTCCGCGTGGAGGACATTTACACACTTGTGCCTGAAAACAAGAAATGTCCTCAGTGTTAGGCCAGAGGGTAAAAAGAGCACATTGAAGTGAACGTAAGGGGAAAGATGAAATTTTAAAAACCAGTAATAAATGAAATAGGAATCAGAAAAAATAACAGAAAAATCCATGTAACTGAAAGTGATTCTTTGACAAGATCAATACAATGAGTAAACAAATTACTAGTGTTAGGAGTGGAAGAGAGATCACTACAGGCCCTGCAGGTATTAAAACGAGAACAAGGCAAGATACCGAACAAGTTTAGATCACACCTTCCACAACCCAGAGGACATGACACCCTATTTCTTGAAAAGTGAAAATGACCAAAAGTGACATAAGGGGAAATAACACTACTGAATAACTTTAGTGCTGAAGTTGAGTTTGTGATAACCCCCTTCCCCACCCTCCCACTCTTTATTCTGATTCTGATCAAATTAAATTCTAATCTAATTCTTCCCTACTGGTGAACTATAGTGAATGTTTAAGTAATAACGAATATCTATTCTATGCCAACTCTTTCAGAAAATACAAGAAGATGAAAAATGTTCACTTCACTTTATAAGACCAATATGAGCTCAATCCAAACCCATGATGCCTTTTATGAGACAAAAACTATGGACCCACACTCCTCGTGAACTCAGAAGCAAAATCCTTAACCAAGAAGGATTTGCAAATCAAATCTGGCAATATAGTAAAAGGGAATTGATTACTCCAGAAATGTTAAGATTGGGTTCACATTAAGAAAAAAAATATACTTTGACACAGTCATCGAACAAAAGAGAAAACCCAAATGGTCATCTCAAGGGCTTCAGAAAATGTATTTGACAAAATTCCATGCTCGTTCATGATTAAAATTCTCAGCAAACTAAGAAGAGAAGGAATTGCTCAGCCTGACAGAGAGTATCTTTGGATGATCTACAGCTGACATCATACTTCAACGGTCAAAGCTGGATGCTTACTCTTTGAATAAGGAACAAGGCAAAGATGTCACTTTCCCTACTTTTAATTATCATTTTATTGGCTGCCATAGCCAGTGAGAGAAGGGTAATAAAAAAAATAAAAGGCATACAAATAGAAAAGATTAAATTACTTTTGTATGCAGGTGGCTTACTGTGAATGCGGAAAAGCCTAAGGAAACGCTTTAAAAAGATGACCAAGGACCAGTATGTGAGTTTAATAATTTTTGGACATCTTTAATATTTCTGTACACTAGAAACTAATTTATAATAATCTACAAAGAGCTGGAAGTAATCAGGGTGAGTTTCCGCAAAGCATGTGAAAGACCTGAACACTGAAAACTCTTAATACCTATCAGAGTTAAATTGAAGGCGATCTCAATATCTGAAGAGACGGCTCATGTTTGTCCAGAGACGCGGTGAGGTTAATAATTATCACCAGATTAGCTTACAGATTCATGTCATCACAGTAAGACCCCAGTGCAGTACTTGCTTTGGTAGAAATGGAAATGTGTTGTAAAATGAGTATAGATTTGCAGGGGAACTAGAGCATAGCGTGCTGAGTGGGCATTGCGATGCTGGAGGGTGTAAACTGACTATAAGGCAGCCAGCGAGCTGGAGGAAGGAAGAGAGTGCGTCACTGACACGAGCAGACGTGGCTCGCACAGCAGAGCAGTCTGGTCAGAGAGCAGGCAGATGCGGTCACCTGAGCTTTGACTGAAGTACCAGCCTTCAGGGAAGGAAAGGGATGTCTTCAATATTTGGTGTAGACCCACCTGGATATCCCAACGTAAAAATACAAAACTTCACTCTTGCTTCATACAGATGCCCAAAGGTACATTCGCGTGAGACAGAGGCCTACCCCTGCTTTCTGAAAGGATCAATTCTCTTTCAGACACAGTGGAAAATGTCCTGATTTTGGAGTCGGCAAAGATTTGAGAGCACATATCCACACATCAGAACATTTAAAATTCATTCAAAGGATAAGCTTGCTATTCAGAACACACTTTTTAGAAAATGAAAAGTCAGGACAAGGAATGGGAGAAGATATTCCTTCCACATATGTCATCACATCCTGTTTCTAGAATGATAAAGAACTTTTAAAAGTCAGCAAGAGGGAGACAAATCTCATTAATATTGGGACAACTTGTCTGGACACTCACAAGAGGCTCATTTCGTTGTATGTAAAGTATGCCTTTCATTCCTAAAGTGGATATGTACAAATACGTTTTTTGACATAAACAAAAAAATGGAGTTTCTGGGATGGGATTTACCCTCATGCCTGGAACAACTGAAAAAATGACCTATATCAATCAGGCAAGAGAAACACAGCAGCAGTTTTCTAGGCACTGGACCTCGGGCCACAAAGGACAGATCTCTGGGGAATGGAAAACAACGCAGTGGGCCCATGGACTCGTGATGTCACGACCAGGTCCACGCAGGCGCAGCGTAGAATCTGGGTGTTGGGAAGAGGAGCTGGAGGCAGGAACGGACAGAGACACTTAGAGGCTGTCAGCACCATCTCAGTGAAGTAGGAAGGTCTGAGCGCAGACCCTTGGATACAGACACCAGACTCAGAAAAGGGGCTAAAGGAAATGCAGTGGGTAGAGCTCTTGTTTTTAGGAGTCAGTTGTGAGTTTACATTCCTGTGTGCTTGTCTTTGTTTTCCTATTCTGTACAGGATGCCTGCGTTACTGGAGCCACCTCCAGAAACACTGCTTTGAAAGGAAATGAACACTGTTTCGAAAAGGCAGAAATCCAGGCCTAGGGGACAGGGCTCCCGTCCCGGGTGCGGGGGCTGGAGGGAATGCAGACTTCGCAGTGTGTGTGGGGGGGTCTGAGGGCGTCTTTCTGAGGTCTCCCTCTGGTCCAGCCCTGGAACCTTGTGCTGGGGTTTGGGATGATGTGTCTGCTGGAGCTCAGGGTGAGCCTATGAAGGGACTCTCAGGAGGTGATGACTCAGTCTTTAGAGGAATTCAGATTTTCCTTACAAACTATGGGTTTGTGCTGCCTGCTCATCGGTGCAGGGGGGGGTCCCCACAGGCTGTCCGCCTCCCGCGGTGAGTTCCGTCCACTCTCCTCCTTACCTCTGTGAGTTGGCCTGCTCTCGTGAAATGAGAAGATCCTTGACCTGTACGTCACCTCGTCTTTCTCGGAACCTGCCGCATCTTCCTCCCTCCCACCCCAGCAACCCCGGAGCTCTCTTGGTTTCTTTTTTATCATTATTATCTGTTTAAAGACATGATGCCAATGAATCTGTATCACCTGCGGGCAGGTCATAAAGCGGAGTGGAAAGCCACCAGGAACCAGTAACTTGCATGTATGGGCTCCCTCCTCTCTCAGAAATACCCACCACCCTAACTCCGTTTGCAGTGCTTTTGCTTAAAAGGTCTCACGCACGTCTTCATGCCTATGGATGCACCACTTACGTTAATTGCTTCGGGGCGCCATCAGGACGGCACGTTGCTGGACGCAGCGACACGCTCTGAGAAATGCACAGGTCCTCGCTGTGTGGCGTCACGGAGCGTGATGGCACCGGGGTGGCGGTGACGCCAGCTGTGTGGCAGGGCCCCCGGGGGCGCCGTCCTGCCTGTGGTTCATTTTCAGTTCGCCACTCCGGGAGGGCTGCTCTGGGGAGCCTCTCCGACAGCGGTGGGATTTGGGGCCCTCCAGCACGTGAAGATTCGCCCTGACGAAACGAAGCCAAATTATTTTCCAAAGTGTTTGCTTCACTGTCCACCCGACTAGCAGTGTGTAGGAGAGTCTTCCAAGCTTGGTGCAGTTCGTTTGATGTAGCCAGTAAGTGGACACTGATGGCTAACCCCTGACCTCGGCCTTCGTGCCGGCGCCTGTGTGTATAATTTTTACGTATGTATTATGTATAATTTTTTTCAAAGGAAAGGTGCAGGCAGGCAAGAAGAGAGAGGAGGAAGACACACTTATTTTTACTTAATTGTTCACCTGGGTTGCTCCCGCAGGCCCGGGGTCTTGAACCCAGGACCTCGGGCTGTCTGTGGGCAGTGGTCAGAGTGTACTAGACCTGCGGGCCACAGAGCCGTACCAGTCAGCTTTTTATTGGACTTTTTCCTTTTGATTTGAAGGAGTATTTTTTATATATATTTCAAATTCTAATTAGTTGCTTTCCTCTTATTTCAAAATTCTTTCCCAGTGTGTGTGTGTGCTTTCTCCCACTGTTTTATGGAAGCTTTTGCTGAACAGAAGTTGTTCGTTTGATCACTTACATTTTATTAGATTTATGATTGATCCTTTGGTGTTTTCATAAATGCTTTCTTACACCCAGGTTAAAATATATACTGTCCTACATTCTCTTCCAAAAGTTTTTGTTTTGGCTCCTAAGAGCTTGCTGATGGAATATCGGAATGCGATGTAGTTTGCGTTCCCAGCCCTGTAGACATGCATGGAGTCAGCCTCTTGCACACTCGCCAGTCTTGCGGTGAGTCGCGCAGGTGGACTCTGTCGAGACAGCACGGACGCGCGAGGGGCTGTCGGAGTTCTGCCTGCAAGTGCCCAGAAACGCGAACTATGCAGACAGCGGTTCAAGGGATGGCTTTTTGGTTTTTGTGAACATCTATAAAACTAGTTTTCAGTTTTTAAAAAGTAAAGTAATATAGCAGCGCGCAAACAGGACACCACTAGTCACCTGCTGCTCAGAGACAGGGTGGCAGTTGTCAAATGTCAGGTCAGATTTTGCTCTACCAACTGCCGGGGAAAAGAGTAACTCTCGATAGACAAGAGGAAACCATATATATTTTTTTTTATAAAAGAAGCATCAGATATTGCATAATTCAAAACATTGCACTTTAATTTCCTTTGACTTTAAGAAAAGGGAAAACAGACAACGGCAGAGCTGAACTTCAGATGCATTCTCTCACCACAAGACTTTCAAGACGGGAAAGAAAAAGATGGAAGAGAGTGGGTAATCGGGTGAGTCTGGCTGTTTTCAACCCCATTTTAATGAATGACCCCTCTGCAAAGGATGGGGCGAGCCCCTCTCTCACGATTCCAGTCTTCCTCCTCCGTCTCCTTGCACATCCTAGTTTCACTTTGCTGGGACTGCTGGCTTGGGCTCCTCAAGAACAGAGAGCTGCAGAAGGCTTATCGGGGAGTCACAGCTGCAAAGGGAAAGGGCAGGGATTGCCTCTCTCCAGTCTCGCCTTCTGCCACTCCCACGAGGAGCTCCCAGGTCAAGACTGCCCAGAGGGGTGCCCCCCATTGGGCGGAACTGACGAGGTCCTTCTGTGATAGCCACTGCCCGCCATCGGCTGTGGCCACCCCAGAACGCGACTCAGGACGGACAGCTGGAGGCCAGCCCCACAGGGGGTACGGAGGGGCTCTGCCGGAGCATCTCCCCAGCGCCGGTGATACTCCCATGATCCCCCACCGCTCCTCTCATCTCCGCTGTGGGGTTGGACCATGCTCGCTACCTGATCTCGTGCTTGCTGGGCTGAGGTCTTCACCTGGGCTCACTTTTATTTTGGCTGGAGTCCTCATCCCATGTCTGCTTGAAGCAGGTCTCACGGGCTCTCTTTCCCAAAGTCCGGGACACAGGAGACGATTGCCTTTTGCTTTCTTCGAGAAGCAACACGTGGCCAAGCCAGATTCTTTCTTCCCAACTCATTTCCAACACGGCTCTCCTGTCTCTTGTGAGGAGATCGATTCTGTCAAGGCTGAGGCTCATGGACTCATCTCTGGCTTCTTTATTTCTATGGGACACTTACAGAACTAATTCTCTAACATGGATGTGTAGTAACAGGCCAGTCACCTGGTCTTCTGTCTCAAGTCTGTGCTGGTTCCCTCGGTGCAGCTCCTTCGCCTGGGGAGCGGCTTCCTGCAGTCTGCTTCGGAGTCACGTGCTCTCTTCCTGCTGAAGGAGGCGTCTGTTTTAGGGCAGAGGTCGCCTCCTTGGAGTCCCGCTCGCCGGTATTCACTCACCTCTGTGTTCCTCTCGTCGCTCTGGGTTTCCTTCTGCTTTTCCTGCGATTACCACTGATCTTAACTGCGCTCACCAGTCTGCTTTTCAGCGTGTCTCTTCTTGATTTCAATGTATTTATTACATCTATAAATTGACTCTAAGTTTGGCTCCTTAGCTGAGCAGTATTCTTTCTAAAAGAAGGCAGGAATGAAGGCGAGCAGGCAGGCAGACAGGAAGAGAGAGGAGGAGGAAGCAGCATTTATTTTATTTGGTTGTTCATCATGGTTGTTCTCCCACCCAGGACACGAACCCAGGACCTTGGGACGTGTGTGGACTGTGTCGGCCAGAGATGGCAGACCCAACCACTACTCTACCTGGGTGCACCTATTCTTTACTTATAATCCCACCTTTGGCTTGTGTGCAAGTGTGTTTGCATATAAATGTATTTTTTGTAGACAGAGCTCTTGGGAATCCGATTCTGTCTCGGGTCCTGCTTCCCCCAGGCTTTGCCTTCGCCCTGCCTCCTCCTCGTCCTCCTCTCGGCACCTTCACCTCTGGTTGCTTTTCATCCCCTCACCGTGGGCATCACACCCCGTGATGTTCTCCACCCCCTGGGGCCGCTCGGCTCCCGTCTCCGAACCCTACTTTGCGAACTTCCCGGGACTCCCATCTCCTGGTTGGACTGTGAGGGCTGTGGGGCAGGAGCGATGTCCCCTTGGAGCGTCCTGTTCCGGGGGCGTGTTTCCCTGCTGGGACAGCAGACTGTGTGTCCCCTCGGCTGGGGTCACCAGAGAAAAGAGGGAATGCCCTGTGGAATCTGAACTTCGCATTCACGGCGAGAGTGTTTCAGTGTCAGTCCACCCCTAGCAGGACACTGGGCTGCCCCTGCATGTGCCCACGCACACACCTGGCCTTCTCGGAACTGCTCCTGTGACGTGTGGGGACCCACCCCTTGAGGGTCCTCGCCTCACATTTTCTGGCCCACACGTGCCCCCGCTCGTGGCAGGAGGTCTGTGAGAATTCTCAGCTTTCATTTCTTTCCTCGGAAAGCTCCCCGATGGAGGGGAGGTGGTGGGACTCACCCCTCTCGGGGTCAAACCAGAGTCTCCTGCTGTCCCAGCCTCCCCGGGTGGCGCACAGCTGGGGAAGTGTGTGTGTGATATGATAGCTACATTGTTTCTTTTATTTACATCGCAGTAAATGTTGAATTTGCATCTCTGTCCCTGTGGACATCACACCACAACCCCATCAGAGTCCCAGTGCCCACCAGCTGCCCTTGTCCCCTCCTTCCCCTAGAGAAGTGCGCCTTCGTGGGTGTCTCTGCCTTGCTGGCGACAGGAGGAGCTGGGTCTGGGACTCCCCTGCATCCCCCCTCCCTGAAGGTGCTCCCCACACTGTCCGGGTCGCAGCACCCATGGGGGTCGGCGCCGGGGAGCGGGAGGGTGCTGCTGGACTCGCGTCTGGTCCCTGTTGGACGGGGGCTGAGGGCAGAAAGGGGCGTCAGGTCTCCGTCCTCACCTGGAGGCCATGCTGTTTGCTGGACAGGTGAGCGGGTGAGGGATGGAGACGCAGTTGCAGAGCTGAGTGCAGAGACTGTCTGCTGAGTCACAGAGCAGGCAGACACCTCCTGAGGACTGGGCCCCCGGCCAGGCCACACATGGAGAGCATCAAAGGTCAGCACAGCGTCTGGCCTGGGAAGGACCGCTGACCAGCCCCCAGATCTGCTGTGTCCATGCCCTGTGCGTGAACAGGGAAAGGGGTCGATGGAATAGCCATCGGGTTCACAGGCAGGAAACTTTCCAGGCAGTAGGGGCTGCCAGCTGGGTCCCAGGGGAATTTGTCACCGGGAGGAGACTCTTCTAGGAGCGATTGCAGCTGTGTTTCTGGGTTTCAGGGGCTGTGGGGAGGGAGGGCACAAGGTAGGGGGAGGCCGAGGAGCCTGGCGGGGGAGGGAACCCGGTGATTGGAGCGGAGAGCCGGTGGCAAGGGGGTTGCGGCCACTGGCGGTGTGGACCCAGGGCAGTGGGGGCCGGGGGGCTGGAGGTAGAGGCTCTTCTGCTGCCTGTTCCTAAGAGCTCTGCAGACTCGCCCCCAGTGGCCGGCTCCCCCTTTTCCCACAGCACCAGACACAGGGACTGGAGGCGTAGGCGGCTGTCCCCAGTCCTTTCGGAGGTGAGGCGGGGGAGGAGCTGTCAGCTGTCTCCGGTGGGCTCTGACCTTCTGCTCCAGTGACTCCATGGCTGTAGGTGCTGCTGCGTTTGCACACGAGCGCTTTGCCCTGTTGGGACCGGTAGCTCCAGAATCACCCCAGTTAAATCCTTCCCTCCATTTTCGGGCAACTGGAAATGCATTTTCAGAATCCTCCTTTTGTAAACACATAAAATGGCATCATTTTCTCCCAAACTGTGTTCCGGGATGGGCGTGGGGGAGGGGTGAGCCCTATTCTCTCCTCCGGGCCCCCTGAGGAGGCACTGGGGACCCGTCAGGGCCTGTCTAAGGGACTGGCGCTGAGACACGAGCAGAGTCAGCAGCCAGCGCTGACATCAGGTCGACAGCCTTCTGCTCCAGGCACTGCGGGAGGTCAGACAGCGTCCACAGCTGGGTCCCTGACCCTGCGGGCAGGCACTCATGAGGTGTGTGGGGACCCCGTCTTCCCACAGGGCGCGCTGTGCGGGGATGGCATCTAGACACTGCCTTCCAGAATCCCAGGTGCTCGGGCGGGGCGGGCAAGGCCAGGCCTCCCTGGGAGGGAGGGTCTCCTGCATCACACGGAGCTCTGCCCCAGCGCTGCGGGATCAGCGCTGCGGGATCAGCGCTGCGGGATCAGCTCTGCGGGATCAACGCTGTGTGGAACAGCAGAGAGGAAGTCTGAAGCAAAGTAGCGATTGAAGAGTCCCCTCTGAAAGTTCACGGCCCCCTAGACCCTCAGAACAGGAACCTTATTTGGAAACAAGGTCTTTGGATGAAGATAAGGATCTAGATGAATCACACAGGTGCAGGGAGGGCCCAAGTCAGTGGCTCTGTCCTTAGTACAGACAGAGAAAGAGGCAAAAGACTCAGGGAAGAAGATGTGTGGCGATGGAGCTGGAGCCCAGAGCAAGGCTGCTGCCAAGGACGCCTGGCGTCCCAGAGGCTGGCAAAGGGGAGGCCCCTCCCCTACGGCTCGGGAGGGAGTGAGGCCTGCCAGCACTTTGTTTTCGGAGTTCTGGTCTTCAGAGCTGTGACAGAAGGGAGGGCTACTGTTGTCAGTGGTCATTTGTTATAGCAGCTACAAGAAATTCACACAGAAGTAGATTTCTGAAAAAGTGACTTTGGTTTTCCGTTGTCAGTTTGACTAGTGAAATGTGGCCATGAGGCTGAGCTAGCAGGATGATGCAATGCAGGATGGGATCTTCACCGCTGGTCGCTGTTCCAGAAGGACAGGGCATGAGGGGTGTCTGCAGCACCTGGTGTGCACACGTCCAGCAGGCTGCCCCAAGGTGCAGGGCGCCCACTCTCTTTTCTTCCCACCCTGACATTCCGGGTGTCACTGTGGCCGCCAGCCAAGGCCTCCAGAGCGAAGCAGCACAGGGCTCCAGCGAAGCACTTCTGAATCTACTCCCAGGCCTAGCAAGGCAGAGGGACGTCGGTCGGCCTTCTCCAGGGACACGGGGCTGGAGGCTCGGGGGCTTGGGGGCCAGGTTAACGTTGCTGGCTTACTGATTCCCGGTTGCAAGGGAAATAAAAGCAAAATGAAACAAATGGGACGATAGCAAATGAGAACATTTTTGTACAGTGACAGAATATCGTCAGGATGAGAACACAGCCAGCTGACTTGGAGAAGATATTCGCACAACATGCATCTGACAAAGGGTTAATATCCAAGACATAAAAAGAACTCATACAAATTAATAACCAAAAGTAAACAAACTCATGGAGAAATGGCAGAAGGCCTGAACAGGCACTTCTCCAAAGAAGACACACAGAGGACCATCAGGTCCTTGGAAAAATGGTCTTCACTTATTAGAAAAATGCAAACGCCAACCATGTGAGTCAGTGCCTCACCCTGGTGACCTATATAAAAATAAAGTGACCTGTATTAAAAAGACAAGGAGAAAGACAGGTTGGTGAGGGTGTGGGGAGAACAGAAGCTTCTGCCCTGTGCGTGGGGGTACAGCTTGGTGCAGTTACTGCAGAAAGCAGCATGGAGATGCTTCAGCAAACTAAAACTTAGATCTCCGTCTGCTCCGGCACCCCCACTCCTAGGAATCTACCTGAAAATATTCACCTGCAAAGATGTATGCTCACTGCAAGATACGGAGACAACCTGAGTACCCAGGGATGGATAAGGAAGAACTGGAGAACACACAATAGAATACTACTCAGCCATAAAAAAGGTGAGAGCTCACCCTTCCTACAACTTGGAGGGAACTTGAGGGTATTGTGCTGAGTGAAATGAGTCAGAAGGGGAAAGACAAATTTAGCTTTCACCTGGATCTGGAGCACAGAGAAACAATGCAGTGAATGCAGTGTATAAAATTCCACCTTTGCTGGAAGAGCAGATCACCAGGGGAGGGGGCGGGGCTGGGATCCGGTTATAGAGGGTTTATTGATTATTTTATTATTATTATTTTTCCCTTCTTGTTTTTTTTGTTTAATAAGAATAAAAATTAAAAAATTAAAAAATGGTGGGATGATTCACACCTTCCCTCTAAGACAGATGGCTGGGCCCAGGAAACTGGGCTTTTGTTTCCTGGCGAGTCTGAATTCAGAAAGCACTCCCGTGTCCCCACACTGTCACTGTTCTGAGTTGGCTGGAAGGACTAATTAAGGCAGCATTTATCAAGCGCTTTCTTCCAAATCAGAAGCTACGCCAACCGCTCGGCCTCCATGGCAAATACTGACGCTGATGTGCTGGGTGGGTCTTACCCCGCCCGCCCCTGGAAACTGGACAGGGCAGAGATGTCTCCGAACCCAGGACAGTGGGCCTGGACACCCCCTGGGTCAGACCCCCGGAGCCTCCATACTCCTCATCTGGGTCCCTCGGAGTACGGCAGACCAGCAGAGACATCCCGGTCCCCATGAATGCGGGCGCGGCCGGGGAGCTCCGGGCCTGGCGTTTGCAGGACCCGACGTAACAGCTCATCCTGGTCACTTCCTCCAGGGAGCTCCTCATCTCTTCTTGAGGCCAAACTCGGGTCCCCTGCTCCTGCCCATCCAGTACCCAGAGCCCCAGCGCGGTGACAGGCACTCCACTGGCCTCCCCGAATGCCGATGATGGACACATGACTGGATTTCAGAGAAGGTCCACACGCTTCTTTAATGATGTGATACTATATCAACTCTGCCAAGTGGACAGTGTGTCATGTCCCCTTAACTGGGCAGGGGGCCTGCTCGGGGGCTGGCAGCTGGTCAGACCGTGGTTATTTCTCCGGGCCTGGCTCATATTGAGCGGGCGCTGTCTGGCCCCTCACCTCGCTTGAGCGGGCAGGGTGGTCCTACTCTTCCCAGTCCCGGGACAAGGAGACCAAGACACAGCAGAACGATGCTTTGCCCTGGTCCCAAGGCCAGATTAGCACTCAGGCCCACCTGTGTCCCCTGCCACCCCCAAACCTGGGCTTCTCCCGGCAGACAGGGAAGGGCAGAGCTGGGGAGGCTGCACCCCACGCTGCGGTCATGGAGGTGGGGTCCAAGCAAGCTGAAGGCCTTCTGCCCCTTGGGAGACCCTAGCAGCCCGCTGCACTCACACTCAGGGCCCGTGTGGGCCCGTGTGGAGACCCGGAGAGGTGCCCAGGCTGAGCTGGCTCCTGGCGTTCAGACTCCACTCCGTGTGGGGGCGCGGGGAGGCTCCCCTCCCTGCTCCTGTGGCTGCGGGTCCCACTTCATCTCTCCCGCTTCGCTGCTGCCGTGACCCGGGCCCTCGGCCTGCAGCACAGGGCCACGGGCCAGAAGCGGGGGGTGGTCCCTGTGTGCGCGCGGGATCTTCATTGGAAGGAGCCCCCTTTTCTCAGAGAAGACGTCCTGGACAGAACCGCAACCCAGAAGCTGGTGGCGTGAGGACTGTGACATGTTCTTCTGTGGCACCGGCATTTTCATCGCTGAAATAGTGAAATCACGCCTCTTGGGCTGGAAGGCTCGTGAAGGTGTTTCTGGAATGTTCTGTGTGTGGGGCTGGGAGGGACCGTTTCACGTATGCGAGGAAACTGGGGTCCCCAAAAGGGAGCCCCTGGACCACGCTGAGGAGGGGGCCGAGTAGCCAGCACCCACCCTGCGGCCATCCCTCGTGTCTTCGCTGGCTCCTGGTGTCCCGTGAAACGGTTATTGGACACACCGGTAATTGTCATGCGGACGTTCTTCCCCCGGCTGCTGCTTTGCACCAGAAAAGACAATGAAAAGAATGTAATTCATCGCTAAGAGCCGAGGAGGGAAAACTCAAGGAGGAACCAGGGCCCAGGAGCCGGGTGCAGGAGACCAGGCCGGCTGTGCTGCGGCAGGTGTGTCCCGGCCTTCCTGCTGGCTCCGGGCCTGCGGGCAGCGGGCCACTCTGCTCGTGCCACGCGCCCGTGTGCCGGCTGCCTACAAGGCAGGAGGCAGGCAGGGGCAGGGCTGGCCATTCGACCCACACGGGCCCTCCCAGCTTGCCCTGAGGGACAGTGTCCCACTGGCTGCTGAGGTGACAGAGGCTCACTGCTCTTTCTCTGAACAGAACCCAACATCCACTTCAGGGGCTTTTAGGGAGGGAACGGAGTTGTCCCTGCACACAGATCGGAGTTCACCAGCTCAGTTCTGCACAGCGGCTGTGGCTCCTGTGTCCCCTGTCCCCTTCAGGTGCTCCCAGTGGCCGAACCTGTCCATGAGCCCCCTCCAGGCCAAGGGAGGAGCGCAGAGCCATTTCTGTCTGGGAGCCACCACTGGGGCCCATGCTCATGCATGATGTTCCAAAGCCTTTGCTCGCCCTCAGTGTTACCCAAGGAAGCCACTCCGGAGTGGGAGCCAGCAGCTTTCCCTCCCCTGGGTGCTGGGCCACAGATACCTGATGGCAGCTACCGCCCCCGTCGGGAAGTCAGGATTATTGCATGTGTGCTGTGCCCAGGCATGCACTGGGGAGGGGAGGCGGCTGGACGGGCGGGGTGGGGGGCGGCCCTCAAACATTTGAAGGCCAGGCTGTCTTTCAGCTCCGGGATCCCCTTCTGTCCCCTTCTCCCTGCCTCCACTCCTGCCTTGCCCATCCAGCGGCTGTCCCAACAAGCTCTCCCACCCTTTGGGGCCAAGCTCTCCGCAGGCCCCCGCTGGTCCTGGGGCAGCGGCCACAGAGGACACTGGGGAGGCCCAGCCGAGAGTTCACACATTGGGGCGACAGCAGGCTCCCCGAGGGCTGAAGGCCTCAGGATGTCCCGCCCACGGGTGTCCGCACAGCCCAGTTCCAGTGGGAAACTCGCCCCCCGGAGCCCAAAGATGTACAGTCTTGAGAGTTTGTGGCAAGTTCCACAGATGGCTGACTCCCAGCTGCTCGCATGATTGTGAAGTGTGGGTGTCCACCATCACTCAGTGCGCACGCACCCCCGGAAGGGCTCGGACCCTCACGCACAGGCCCGCCTCGCTGCCCCCTTCCTCCCCTCTCGCTCGCCCGCCTCTCCCCTGCGACTGTGACATGGGCTCATTTTCTTCTCTGTTGTTTTTGTCACTTTCCGGCCTTAAGGCTTAACAATTTCCACATTGTTTATATACCTCCCGAAGACCATTACACACTTACTGTGGCTCGGCAAACATTTAAAAGTGGAGTCCACCCTTTTCCCCCCAGGGTCTTAAAAATGATGGTAAAATATGCAAACGTAAGACTCACCGCGTTCGCTGCTTGCCACATACGGGCCAGTGGTGTCGTGCACAGTCACCTGGTTGGGTGGCCGTCCCCGCCAGAAACTGTGCCGTCAACCCTGGCTCTGCGCTCCCCGCCCTCACGCACCCTCCTGCTCTCTCGGCGTCTGAAGGCTCTGGGGACCTCCGTGACGGGGGCCACACGGTCTGTCCTTTACCCCGTGAGCTGCACCTGGTATTGCCAGGTGACTAAGCTGTGGTTCTGGGGGATCGGACCTCGGCTCTTCTGACTCCAAAAACATGTGTCCCCTGGTCCTCCACAGCCTTGGAGCCATAGGCGTGGGACTCAGAGAGGAGAGGCCGTTGGGGGTCCATTTTGTGGACGCATGTGAGTGCTGGGGAGAGACAGGGTGGCGTACACAGGCCTCCGTCCTGCAGGCCGCCTGGGACGCACCCCTGTGGCTCTCCGTGGGGACCCTTGCAGGCACCAGCAGGCCACTGTTTCCAGGAGTCCGGGTCCTCCTTCTTGCGCTCTGCAGGCTCTGCACTCAGGCCTGCTCCGTGGGAATTCTCCTTGTTTCTCCCACAGATGCAGACTGTCCCCTGCCGTGCCAGCCTCATCCTGGGACAGGGCCCCCGAGGTGGTGCAGGAGCCTGGAGCAGCCTCCTGCTTCCGGAAGCATTCTTTCTGGTGGGACATGAAAGCAGGGATTACAACGGCCCCTTTCCTCCAGGCAGCTTATCATGACGCACTGAGAATCAGGCACAAAGCCCACCGGACAGGCCTTCCTCCTTTGCCTGCCCCGCTGACCACTCCTCCTGACAGTGTGTGGCAGGGCCCAGCTGTGTCCAGGTTCTCTTGAGTCTGTGGCCGGCACCCCATGTGCTGGGCTGGACCCCAGGACACTGGGGAGGCAGCAACCGGAGCTGAGAGGGGGTCCGTTCCCCACGGTGGCGTGTGGGTGAGTGAGGGAGCTGACAGAGCCCGGATCCTCCATCCGGGCCATCTCCGGCGCCCGGGTCCCTTGCCCTCTGCTCTGTCTCCCGGGGGTGCAGGGCGGGATGAGACTATCCATGTTGTTCTCTGCACATCAGATGCTGTCATGTGACCGGCTGTGCGCTGGGTGGGACACTGAGCGTGGGATCCCTGTGGGGGTCAGGCCAGGTTAGCCGAGGCCCTGCCTGCGGCTTCCGATGGGATCCCCGCCGGCCAGCAGCACCCCCGCACCTCATGTGAACTTGAGCGGGAAATGCCCGGTAAGGCCGCCAAGGCGGGCTGATTTATGGAGGGTGGGGCCTTCGGCCATTCCACTGATACAGCGCTTTCAGACGCCTGCTCCCCGCGCCCCCGGCTGGCCAGCACTCGCTGGGCAGACCACACCTCCTTGAATGCCGCTCCTATTTTCACAGGGGCCGTGGGGGCAGGTGATTTACGGCCACCGCTCCCCTTGGTGGCATGACAAAGTCAAGGGAGGACGTGAGGCCATCTGGACGGGTGGCCGCTCCCACCTGCCTGAGTCAGAGGGTCCGGCCCAGCCTGTCGGAGCCCCGGCTAGGAGCTGGGCTGTCCGCTTTCTGCAATTTTCCAAAACACTTATTATTAGCGTTGAACTTTGGAACACCCAGGCCCCGTGAGGCCAGCTGCAAGTCAGCTCGGAAACACAAGCAGGGCCCAGGGCAGCGGGAGCTGGCTGGCCCGGGGGCTCGCACTGGTCCGTGGCCTCTGCATTTGAGGGTTGCGAACCCTGGTAAGATGGGGCACGAAGGATGATGCACGATGGCGGTGGAGGCGAGGCTGGGTGCTATGGGCTGAAGGAGGAGGGGGAAGTGCGAACATCAGGTGCCCAGGAGCGACACGGCCCGTTTGTGTCTCAGGAAGAGGGTCTCGCTCAGAAGTGGGTGACCCAGGGTGGCAGGATCATCTGCTCCGTGCATCAGTGTGTGCAGGGCCCTGGGGCTGCAGAGGCCGGGACTGCACGTAGGGGACCAACACTCCGGGGCTGTCATGCTGCCTGGTGCCGGGTGAGTGGCCCAACGGGGTGTGGAGCGTAGAGCAGGGCCTTGAGGTGACGCAGTGTCTGCAGCCAAAGTTACTGAAGCGGGTTGGGGGTGGGGACTGTGGGACGGAGCGCCCGCTGGTGCGGGCCCTGGTCACAGGCTGGGTCCACATCTGAGTCTCTGCTGCTCAGAGTCGACAGACGCGGGGTCCTGGCTTTGACCTTCGGGCCTGCACGTAACACGGGGAGGAGGCCGTCTGCCTCTTGGGGTGAAGGGTAAGCTGGCGGGGCTGGTGGCCACCAGGGCCCTCGTGCCCCTCAAACCCAGAGCAATTTCAGCTCCAACCAGGAGCCGTGATGGTTGGACCACCCCCTGTAACATCGGAAGAGACAGGGCCAGCACACACCAGCAGGACAAATCATAGGCTTCTCATGAGTTCTCTCTGCACTTGCAAACGTGTTTCCATGCGGGCAGGGTGAGGGGGCACTCAGGCCTGCAGGGGACGAGGACTCTACTATGGAAATGACTCATGTTGGCCCACAGGCCAGCTCCTCTCTTTGGAAATATAATTTTTTTTTCATTGCAGTAACATTAGCTTATGTCATCATTAGGTTCAGAGACACCGCCTTATAGAGCATCATCTGTGCATACTACGTTGGGTTTGTGCCAGAAGTCTCGTCTCTGTCCTCTGGCATCAACCCCTTCATCCAATACAGCCGCCTCCCCGGAACTGCGCGCTCATGAGGATTTAGGCTTGGGAGGACTCGCTGCCCTCCCTCCGGGGGCCTTCCCCAAAGGGGGCGTGTGCCAGGGCGTCCAGCACCCTGGGAGCTCAGGGAGAGCGAGCCTGCCCGGCCCTGGCCCTGTGCTGCCATGTACGGTGTGAGTGGGGATTCTGAGCTGCCCGGGGGCCTGGAAAGGGTGAGGGCCGCGAGTGGCTGCTCTCGTGTGTGTGCGAGAGGCGTGAGGGCGCCAGGACCCACCAGCTCCTGGGCGTCTTGCCAGGGCTCCTCCATGGGCAGGCACGTCCCGCAGGACGGCCCTCCTGGGCGTGTCAGGGGCACTGAGACGCACTGGCTGCATCTGCCCGTGTTAGAGGAAAGAGGGGTTTCAGGGACAACACAGTCCTACGTGACAGCCTTCTGGGGTGAGGGCTTCAGGAAGGACATCTCAGGTCGACGACATGCAGTCCCAGCTGCTCAGGATTCGTCAAAGATCTCCAGGCCCCAGGATAAAAGCAGGGGTGACCTCAGCTGTCTGGTCCACGTGTTTCTTGCTTGTGTGATTGCAGCCACCTCGAGTCCCTGCCTGCTGGCCAGGGCCAGCAGGGTGCTAACAACGCGGCTCTGTTTCTGCGAGAGATGCTGTCTCTAGCTCTTCACTTGCTGAGCCTCTGGTGCTGTGTGTCAGGTCCGTGAGCTTTACCTGGACCAGATGCTTTATTGAATACGTGCGTCTGGGTCGCTGCCATGCAGGCCCCAGGGCCCCAGGGCCACCGCTCCCCCATCGCGGCGCCGCACAGGGGGCAGGCCCCACATCTTCCCCACCAGCTCCAGAGACCCTGCCCTGCAGCCACACGGCTCTCGCCCCAGCTCCGGAGGACTGCTGACCTCCTCCTCCTCTCTGGTGAGTTTGTTCAATCACCGTGTGCTCGAGACGGCTTTGTGCCGAGTTCAAAGCCTCTGGCGGCCGGAACCCAGGAGCCCCACCAGCACCCCAGAGAGAGCGGGAGGCACCGGTCCCACCCTGAGTGTCCCATGGCCGACGACTGCCCGCCTCGCCTCCGAGGGGTCTGGATGGACCAGCTGGGCCCGAGTCCTCAGGGAATCGACAGCAACCCCGGAGAAGAAGCCGAGTCTCCCAACACAGGCCAAGGACCACGTTACCAGAGCAGACTTCCTTCTGCACAAAACAGCCATTGTCCCTGTCCCCAAAGACACCACACCCCCGGCACAGGCAGCTGTCAGTAGCTGGGGGCTGTTTGGCCCGAGCTCTGAGGAGAGGTGTTTCATACTGGGGCAGGACACCGAGAACCCCCGGGCAGGGAGCGAGCACCCCAGCTGCGAGGTCGGGGCTGCCCACCAGGGCCTGGCTTCTCCCCGGGGTGCTCGGGCGGCGACCCGCGGTCAGAGGCGGCCGGAGAAGGAAGAAACAAGATGTTCTTTCTCTTGCCCGTATTACCCTGCACTCAAGATTTTACATTGTTTTTAATTTTCAGCCTAATTTTAGTCCAAGGACTTGGCGAAAACTGGAGAAGACTCTTAAACCTTGTTCTGTAAACAAGCGCCCTTTCTGGCCAGATGTTTCTTCTTTCTGGTCCTTGCGGGGCTGCGCCACCAGGCCAGCCGGTGGAGTCTGAATCAATCTTTGTTTTACGGCTCCTTCGCCGTGAAGGGCCTCAGGAAGGAATCGGATCTTTTAATCCCCCATGTTAGCCTGGAATGACCTCTTAAAAGCACCGTGAGCTGTAAAACCCTGGGGCTCCGTGGCAGCTGACCCGGAAAGCACAGCCACGAGTCCTGGGTCCTCCTCTTGGGAAGGTTCCTCACGGTGCGGGAGGGAGTCCCCAGGCCCAGCCGCCCCAGCCGGTGCCTCCGTGAGGCAGGCAGGCATTTGTCTTCGTGGTGCCTGGTGTGCAGGGCGTCTCAGAGTCTCCCCAGGTGCCTGTCCTCCTCTGACTGTCCCATGGAGAAGCCAAGCCCCCAGCTCCAGCAGGCTCGTGGATGCCCCCGGGCGGCTCTCGGGAGGTCGGGAAAGCCGCTGCCCCGCAGAGGTGTGGGGTCTGGGATGGAGCAGCAGTAGGTGAAGGCTTAAGAGATGGTGTCATGTGTGCAGTTTCGGGCTGAATTTGGCTCTTTTTACTTCTGAGAGGCCCCTGGCAGAGAATAGCCTTGTCACGTCTGTTGTGAGGGGTCCAGCTGAGGCCAGCTGCCGAGCATCCAGCGCTGGAGAGGACCCCAACGAGATCTGGGCCTGTTTTCTTGGACAAGAGCTCAGCGGGGAGGAGGCGGCCCTGTTGCTCAATCGGGGAGGTGGGTTCAGAGCTCGGCGGCCCCTCAGACCGCAGGCTGGCCCTGGTGGTGAATGGGGCAGCGCTACCCCCTGGCCGCCCCCAGCCGACGGCCCAGCCTGCCCCATGGCCATGGCAGAGCATCCCACCTCATAGAAGTTTCATTAGATGATCCCATCTCTCAGGATGTCCTGGCCCTCGTGTCCTTCCCATAGGCTCGGTGCGGTCACCAGCCTGAAGCCCTTTCCGGACCCTTCCTACTGCACATTCCTTCTGGGGCGTCTTGTCACCCTCCTTGTTCGACTCCCCAGCACCCGCGTCACACGGGGCCCCGTCCCGCCCGGGATCTCACTGCCTGCACCTGCTGGCTAGTCTCAGGGCAGCCAGCTGAGCTCGCTTGCAGGGGAAAGCAAAGCAGGAGCTGACAGCTGTCTCCAGCTGCCAAGCCATCCCTGGGGTGTGCGGGGACTCGGCAAAGAGGAAACCACGATGATGTGTCTGACATAAAGACCCCCTGAAGCTTCCCTCAGGCTCAGGGCCACAGACCCCTGCCACCAGTCTAACCAGCCTGGACATGGGGCAGGCCAGCTGGCTCTGAAGCCGAGGGAGATGCGGGAGGGTCACTCTCCCCTCTGGAGGAGTTTCGTCACCGTCCACTGAACACGCGCCGAGGGACGGAGGCTGAGGAGCAGGCGTGGCCCCAGCCGCCACATCACGCCTGTCTGGTTAACCCCTCACCGCTAACCCGGGACGAAGGCTGGCGCACCAGCCCTTCCCCCTCCTCAGCTAATGAGCGAACTCAGCCCTGGATGTCATGGTCATTGCTGCTTCTGGGGAGAGGGAACCGGGAAACCTGGCACCTCGACGGTGCCCGTGCCCTCCAAGGCCCATCCTGCCCCGGAGCCCCCGACACGTCACCGGTTGTGATACAGCTGACGACTGCCTCTCACTATGGCTCTGATCACGGCCCTCTACATCTCCGAGGCTGCCTGTCACCACGTCCCGCCATCCTGCTGTGTCCCCTCTTCACTCACCGTCATGAGCTTTCCGTTTGCCTCCTGCTCTGCTCGGGCCTCACTGGGCAGAGCCCAAGCTGCTGCCTCCCCTCTGCCCACTTTAGTCCCCGCTCTGCCTCTCGAGCCACCAGAGACTCCGAGGAGGAGGGCTGGACCCGGGCTGGACCCAGGCTGGAGAAAGAGTGAAATGTCTACTGAGTGCCGAACAGAAAAGAAGCACAGCGTCCAAGGAAAAGGAGGCAGAGGCCATGGCACAGCCCTCGGAGGCTCTGGTGCGGCAGACGCGATGGCAGGCCCGGAATGCAGGCCGTTCCGTACTCAGTTTGTTACTTTACTACGTGACGTGCGGCCCAGACGCCCCACGCGGGTCTGAGCTGCACCCCTTTCAAGGAGTGGGTGTGGCGGACACAAAGGATGTGGGTGCCAGCCAGTGTCTGGGAGCAGCCACAGAACACGGGTCGTCAGTGCTCAGGAGTGCCAGGCACAGGGCCAGGGGACACAGCTCAGTCACTCCTCCCGCCGGAGCTGCGTCTCTTTCCCCACCTGTGAGACGCGGCAGCCTGTGTCTTGCTCCGCCTCCGGCCCAGGCCCCCAGACACGGTGGCTTCTCCCTCTGGCTGCAGTGGAGGAGGGACCACATGGGGCAGACACCTCCGTGCCAGCCGAGATGCCCCAACCCACTAGACTCCCCAGGGATAAGTACGAGTGAGGCCTTACTCGCCTCCAGCCACCAGCTGACCCACCAGCTGACCTCTGACTGTGCGGGAGCCCAGCCAAGATCAGCCGAGCTGGCGCAGGTCAGTACGGCCTGCATGCTGGTGAGTTTAGTAAAACAGACATAGCTTCAAGCCATCAAAGGCTGAAGCAGTTTGTTAAGCAGCAAAGCCAATGAAACAGGAGTCCCACATTCTCAAATCGAAGAATCATGGTCCGCAGAGGCCATCGTCTCATCTCTCCATATCCAGGGATCTCGCTTATTGACCTTCAATTACATTGTAGGATTGGCTGCCTGGTAACAGTGCTTATTCCGGTTTCCATTTCAAAAGTCAGAGGATAGACTTTTCTACTTTTTTTAATGGCAAAGTACAAATAATGTAAAATTGACCTTCTATATTGTTTTAAAATGTACAGTTCGTGGCAGTAAGCACCTGACATTGTGCAGTCTTGGTTTCTGAACTTTTTCATCATCCCCAAGGGAGGCCCCGTGCTCACCCAGCGGTTACCCCCTTCCCCTCCATCCCCAGCAGGAGGCACCTGCTAGTCACTCTCCATTTCCAGCCATGTGCTTGGACATCCCTTACAGAAGGAGCCACTAGCGTGTGGTGGGCTTCACAGGTGTCAAGGTCCATCCCTGCTGCACTGAGTGCCAGTGCATGTACAGGGTCTCACCCTGTCTCACCACAGCGGGCAGCGCTGTCTCCCCCTTTGCTTGAGGCCCAGGCAGGCCTGTGAGCTGGGTACCAGGTCAGTGCCTCCTGGACCCCTCCAGTCACCGGGGCCTAGAGATGCTGTCACCTGCATTTGGCAGGTGACAGAACCGAGGAACCCAAAGTTACTCACTAGCAAGAGGCTCCTTGGTTCTAATCAATAATGTCTCATTTTCTCCCTGGGGTGACAGGCATTTTCTCCATGTCAGCTTTGCATGGAAAAGTCTCCAGCAAACTCCCCACGCCCACCCAGCATACACAGAAGTTTGATTGTGCTATTTATTTTAGATTTGGGGTTGGATTATTAAAAAAAAAAAGCCACTTATAAGAAGTGAGACAAAGTCAAATGTAAATAATATCAGGGGCTACTAATAAAGAACAGAGAAGACGTAGCACATGGAATTGGAATATGAAAGAAATGTAAGGGGAAATGTATCGCGAGTTCACTTGGGGGTGATGAGACAAACAGGTGTTCAGAAGGTCACGCTGTGAACAGGATTGATACAAGAATAGAAATTTTAAAAAAAGGTTATCATGGGAACGTTGGTGTGCCAACCCTGCTGGTATCGGACAGCAGGGGTCAAGGGGCCGCCTGCTGACCTGAGTCAGGGGAAGGAAGATGGCAGGGGTGGGTGCAGCGCTCCAGGTCTGCAGGGCTCAGAAGAGGAAACCCAACGAAATGCCATCTGAGGTTCTGCGTTCGGGGGCCCCTGCCTGGTTGTCTTACAGGTAATGACCAGACGTCTTCCTGGTTGTTCTCTGAGGTGGGCATTTCCAGCTGCAGTTTGTAGATGAGGCTCAGTGATGCCCCAGGGCTGGGATGGCACCGATTTTTTTTGTCTCATCCGGTGCTGTTTCTGCAGCTTCCCAGCATCTTCTTGATGAACTAAGGTCTGTAGAGCACTGGTTGACCTGACTGGTTGCCATATGTGGTTTAGACCACATCACTCACGAGATATTGAAAAAAAGTTCAAAGCTCATGGTCACCCCAACATTAGCTTTAATTGATATGCAATGACTGTCTTACATTCAAGGGTTTTGTAATGATACCCCCTTTCCAGTCCCATGAAAAGCCTTCCCAGACCAGCCCGTCTCTCTGATTTCTTTTTCTTTACGTATATGTGGGCACACACTAAAGCAAAGTTGGTCAAGAAAGTCAGGCAAGGGAAGCAGGAGAGAGGAGCCAGAGGAAAAGCTGGTGCACAGAGAGAGTCTTCTGACTGTCGACTGAGAGCTCAGCCCTCAGACAGAGACTGTGTCCATTCACAGGATGGTCTAGACCTTTTCCCTCTCATTTTCTCTGGATTCTGAGGTGTTTCCTCTAAGTCAGAATAGCTGAATTGAATCCGGGCCAACAAGATTCCACCCATCTATCAGCACTCTTGGGTGGTCATCCGTCTGAAGGACACCTGCGTGGTTATAGAGGTGGAGAGTTCCTCGACTCAGGCTCTACATCACAGGACGAAAGCGGGGCCCTCTGCAAAGACACAGCCATTCACAGAGCACCAAGGAATGGAGAGAATCTTGTGGACTACAGTGCAGATAGGCCTCTACCTGGGGATGGAGGGAGGAACAAAAGGAAGACCCAGAGAGTCCCAAGAAGGGCACTCTGCTTTTAGTTACCACACACCCATCACAAGTAGCTCACTGGGTTTCTTTGAAAATGATGATATATATGCATGTTTTAAAACTCTCCTTCCCTTTTTCTTATTAATCAAAAATACTGTCATGTAGTGGATGGCATGCATGACCGAAAAGATTGACACAAATTGAGGAAGAAACATATGGAGTAGTTTCCTCTATAAAACAAGAGCTTAAAGCAGAGATTAGGGAATTTGGTAAGGGAGAAAGTAATGAGAACTGAACTTGCAGAATTAAGAAAAATGTAGAAAAGAAAAATACAGCCACATGTAGATGTAAGGGGGCAGATAGGAAGTAGTAAAAAGAACAGACACTACTGAAAGCAGAGCAAGGTGTGTGGAGGGAAGGCTTAAGACAGGTAGAAGAATGAAAAGGGAATAAACAAGGCATTTAAAAGGACTCGATATGGAAAGGCAGTAAAAAGCTTAGATATTTGCACCCAAATGAGTTGGAAGAATCGAAGAACTTAGATCATGAGAGAAAAGCATTAAACATTAAAATGATAATTGAAGAAATATTTCTAGGAACAAAAATAATTGAATCCACAGATAGATAGGGACTATCAATGCATGCAATGATCAGCATTCAGCATTCCTGATTAAAGTGACTTTCAAATTTCAACAAGACATTAGAATCAAGGAAAAGCAGGCAAGTCATCTGTAAGGGGAAAATATCACTGTGGCCTTGGTCTTGTCCCAGAGAAAGGAGCAAAGCCTGTGGTGACATATCCAAGAAGGTTGTTTTATACCTAGCTAAACTGTCATGCATATATAAAGGCAATAAACTCGCAAATTTCAGGAAATACATGTCATTTGAGTCTTCCCTGAAAAAGTAGACTTAGAGCCAACCAAGGGAGGAGTTGACTGTGAGTGTTGGGATGAGCTCAGGGGTGATTCATAAGAAAATGATGGAAATAATCCATTAGAGAAATTGAACAGTGTGGGAGAGAAGAGAGATTTTTGGAGCAATGCCCTTCTGGGGATACGGAAAGATGGTCTGGGACACAGGTAGAGTTGCCTTCAGGTTGGGGTGTGACAACTCGATCACCAGAAATGTGACAGCCTGAGTACTGGCTGCAGATGCTGGCACATATGTAAGTGTGAGCATGGGCATCTGTGGAGACATCTTCTAATCGCCTCAATGATGTATCAGCTGAGTGTGAGGGTGGAAGAGGTGCTGGGATTTGAGGAGAAGCAGTCATTTCAATAGTGGCAAGTCCTTTACGTCTGATCCATCCATGGAGTGAGTTATTTCCAAAAGTACCTATAGAAATATTTTTTGGGTTCATTTAAGATCTGCACAGTCATCCCTCATCCATTGCTTGAGGGACTCAACCTTTTTTTCTTAAGTATGTTCTCCCTGCCTATCTTGTTGGATTTCTGCTAATTCTAATGTCTGAGTCTGAACCTTTTATCTCCCATATATGAGCCTGTCTTCTCTGTGTGCTGTGAGCTTTACAAAACCTTAGCTGCTTCTTATTGTTTTGTGGGAATGTGATGACCTAGACTGGGGAGGATTTCTCTCTAGATGGTCTTCCCTCTGCCTTTATGAACAGTCAGGTCACCCTCCTCCAGGATGCTGAATTCTGCAGCTCAGTGAGTGCTGGGATCAAGGGTGATCTCATCCCCATCCTTGCCTTGATTCTAGCTTATTTGGTTCCAGCTCATGCTGGTTCCTTTAGATTGGGGGGTGTGTATGTGTGTAGGGAATGGGTGTCAATCTTGAGAGATTTCACTTTGAGTCCAGCAATGCATTGAAAAGGGTCCGCCCGCCTTTTTTTCTCTTTATGGATCCAAGCTCCGGATGTCTTGCAGAAGTGAAAGAGGAAGCTTAGTTTTCATGTCACAGCCTTTGAAATGAGGAGCCTAGCTGGAGCTCACCATCCCACCAAGGTCTGTAGACACTCTTCCCAGAGGTGTGAGGGGCACTGGGTACCTTGGTCAGGACAGAGAGCTCCCCACAGGCCCTGGGTGCTTGCCCATACAGTGCCTGGCCCAGAGCCGCCTTTCTTCTCCTTCTTTAGGGGAGTCCCTTCTTTCCTACCTCTGGCCCTGCCCTCACGGCCCCTTCCCCTAGTCCCCTCTCCTGGGCTGGCTTCCTCTCCTTGGAACCTCTGCCCAGCAGGCCTGACCAAGGATAGCAGTGCTCCGGGCTGGGACTGACAGGTCTCTGGAGGCTCAGGCTCTGTCTCAGATACTTGTCGGCATTTACGAAACAACTGTCTGGGGCAGTGAAGTGCTGAACCCAGAGAGGCATGCGTTCTGGGACTTGCCCGGCCTGGGAGATGGTTCCTGGCATGGAGGGGAGCGTGGGCAGGTGGTGTGAGCCAGTTCCCATGAGGGCTCCTTTGGCTGCTGCTCTGGGGACGGATGGGAATGTGGGGGAGAAAGGAATGCTCCTGTGGGAATGAACTGTGGTTACTGGCGGCAGGGGCAGACGGAGGGGAACTCTGCACTTCTGGAACCCATGGAGGGACCCGGTCCAAAGGGAGATGCTGATGAGTCAGCTTCCGTCTGCTGAAAGTTGAGCCCCTCCACCCAGACTTATCTCCCCTCTCCTCCTCTCCTCTCCCCTGCCCTGCCCTGCCCTCCCCTCCCCTTCTTCTGTTCATCCCTCCTCTCTTCACTCTATCTTCTCTGCCCTCCCCTCCCTTCCCCCTGCCATCTCCTTTTCTTCCCTCCTCTCCTATCCTCCTTTCCCCTGCCTTCCCCTCCTAGTCCTGCCTCTCCCCACACCCCCTCTTCTCTAGTTCATCCCTCCTCTCCCTTACCTTCCCCTCTTCTCCCTGCCCCTTCCTTTTTCTCCCCTTCTCTTATCCTCCCTGCCATCTTCCCCGTTTCACCCGCTCTCTTGGGCATCTCAGGGAGCAAACAGGGGTTTTCATGGTTGCATTCACCCCTCCTCACACATATTCCTTCTTATGAAAGCCAAGTTGACCTGGCCTGGCCTGCAGCCTCTCCTTGTGGGTCAGGAGAGTCCCTTTCTGGACCCCAGGGCACTCCCAAGCAGGAAGCAGGAAGAGGCTCAGGATTGGCTCAGAGACACTTGGACACAGGAGATGGCACCTGGAGTGGATGCAGGTCATGGTCTCTGGTCCTAGGACTTTACCCTCAATGGTGTCTGCGTCTTCCAGAAGGAAGGCTTGTCCAAGGCCATCTCCTGCCCAGTGCCCATCAGTTATTCCACCACACACCTCTGAGCAGGCTGCCTGCTGGAGCTGAGGCCACAGGCCACTGTCTAGGCCCCAGCGGTGTGCTCAGGAGCGCTGATGGTGGAGCAGGTGGCGCCCGGACCCTCCTTGGGCCCACGGAGGTGGTCTGGAGCAGTTAAGCTTGAGCTGAGTTTTCTCAAGCCAGGGGGCTCCCTGGGGTGGCAGGGACTGCAGGGGCCGGGGAGAAGCTTGTATTGGTCCCATTCCTGTAGCACAGGCAAGGCTGCGTCGTGTAACAGCCACAGGTGAGCCAAACCAGCCCCAACAATGGTCACCGACGCCCGAGTTTCCTGCTTGGAGATGGTTTCTTAATCTTCCAAATGGGTGCACTTAGCAGATGCGGTTTTTAAAGTGTGTTTTGCAGCTTTATTGAAATATAACTGACTTATAATAACTTGTGCTTATTTCAGGTGTGCACCAGGATGAGTTGAAACACGCACGAAGCTGTCTCCGGCATGAGGTGATGAGCTTAACCAGCACGGCCTCCGGCTTCCTGGCGCTCCGGGGCACCGTCCCTCCCCTGCACCCAGGCCACCGCTCGGTGGGGGCGGTGGCGGCATCGGCCATTACCAGTTAGCTTGAATTTCCAGAAGTGTGTGCAGCTGGAGCCACACAGCACATGCACGTCTTCGTCTGGTGTCCTTCACACAGCACCACTGTTCTGAGCCTCATCTGTGTTCCTGCCTGTGTCAACAGTTCTTGGTGACTGTCCTCCCTTGCCAGGATGGGTCACGGATCGGTTATCTTCGCCTGTCGATGGGCATTTGCATTGTTTCAAGATTTTGACCCTTAGGAGTAAAACTGCTGTGTGCCAGGTGCCCAGGTCTCTGCATGGACACGTCACATTTATTTCTGTGGGTGCAGACCTGGCACTGGGATGGCTGGTGTGTGTTTGGCTTTTTAAGAAACTGGCAAAACTGTTTCCCAAAGTGGTTTGTTCATTGTACACACCCAGCAGCTGTGCGTGAAAGTTCTAGAGGCCCTACCTCCCCCACCCACCGCCCCCGCCAGCCCTGGGCGTTGCCCGTCTACTGGATTCAGCCATCCTGGTGGGAGTGAGGCTGTGGGGTCTTGTCAGACTTGCATTTTGCATTTCTGTAATGACCAAGCATAGTGAACACCTTTCGTGTGCTTGCCTTCTCCGATGAACTGAGTAGTCAAATCTTTTGCTTGTTTTCACTAAGCTGTTCCCTTTTGAAACATGGGAGTTCTTTCTGCATTCTAAATTCAAGTCGATCGGCAGGTCTATGCTTTCCAGGCATGTTCTCCCGGTCTGAGGCATAACGTCCCAGTTTCATAACACTCTGGACGAGCAAAGCCTTGCATTTGATGCAGTCCTATTTATTTATACTTTTGCATTTCAGACTTTGTATGGTGTTTGTCAAATCTGTAGGACCTCTAGAATTTCCTCTTATATTTTCTTCTAGAAGTTTTAGCTCTTACTTGCAGTCCTTTGATCCATTTTGAGTTAATTTTTCCTGTGGTATGAAGCAAACTTGTTCATTTATTTTTTCACTTTGTGTATGTTTATTTCATTTTCCCAGCATCATTCATTTACATAATTGTTATTTCTTCATTACTTCATTGGAACGCCTCAAAAAAATCACTCAGTCCATTTCTGGCCACTTTAATCGGCTGCATTGACTCATATGTCCGCATAGACGGTAATGTGGTACAGTCTTGCCCTGTGCTCAATAGAAAGGTTTGATCCTTTTCGTTTTGTTTGTTTTGTTTTGTGTGTGTGTGTGTGTGTGTGTGTGTGTGTGTGTGTTTGCTATTTCAGGTGTTTCTTTTTTGAATACAAAGTGCAAAATTAGCCAATCCATTTCTACAGTAAACCTGCTAAGATTCTGATTGAGATGATATAGAGCCGGGTCATTAACAAGGGAAAACTGACATCTCATAATACGGAAACTTCTAGTCCGTGAATGAAGTCTCTCTCCATTGACACAGGTCTTCATTCCGCTCAGCGCTATCTCTGTGGGTCGGCGGGGTTTTATTTTTTATATTGTTTGCACATCTTTTATCAGATTTAATCACAAATATTTTATCTGTTTGATGACTTGGTAAACATCAGTTTCTTGGTGTTTACTGACTGACATCTTAGGAAAACAACAGTTTTTGTTACTGCTGTTTCATTAGCTGAAACACTATATGATTTTCAGGAAAGTAGATTCACAGCTCCGCCCATGTCTCTGTCATGCTGCATCCACAGTTTTTACTGGCTTAGGTCTTGCTGACTTGGAAAACTTATTTATTAGTTCCAGTCGCTCTCTAAAGCATTTTCTTTGGGTTTTCCACGCAGAGTACACGTTATGACCCAGCATGGCAATTTTGCTTCTATATTTTCAAGTATGAATGCCTTTTATTTCTTTTTTGCCACAGGGCATTGGTTATAACCTCCACTACAATATGGAATAAAACTTTTGAGAACAGACATCCTGTCTTGGGCCTAAACTAAGAGGCAAAGCACTAAGTCTTCACCTTTAGTGAGAGTTACAGCTTTTTTGTAGCTGCCCCTTTCTCAAGTTGAAGGATTTCTTCTAAGTTTAATTTCCTACTTTAGAAGAGGTTCGACTTTCTGAAATGAGTCTCCTATGCATATTCATAGGATCAAATAGTTTTCTCCTTTATTCTGCCAATATGGTGAATTATATTATTGATTTTCAAATGTTAACTCAACCTAGCATTCTTTTTATAAACCCCATTGGCCACAGTGTATTATCGTTTTTGCATATTCCATTAGATATGCTCACATTTCTTAAGGAGATTTGCTTCTATATTCAGGAGGGTTATTACTCTGTAGTTGGCTTATAATCTCATTTTCTGGTTTTGGGATGAAAGTGATACTGGCTTCGGAGGATGAACTGGAAAATGTTCTCTCAGGTTTTGGGGAAGAATTTATTGACAATTACATTGGTTTGTTTCTTAAATGCTTGGTGGAGTTCTCCAGTTCAGCCATGTGGACCTGCAATTTTCTCTGTGAGAAGGTTTTTTATTATATATTCGATTTCTTTCAAAGAAGGACATCGGTCTGTTCCAGTGGTCTGCTTCTTCTTGCTGGGATTTTTTGTCTTCCAAGTAATTTCTCCATTTCTACCAAGTTATTGAATTTATTCACATCAAGTTGTTCATCATATCCTCTCATTATTAATTCATGGCCTGTAAGCCTTAGAAGAGAGATGTCTCTCATCTCTCTGATTTCTGATATTAGTAGTGTCTCTATTGTTTTTGAAATCTCTCTGACTAGACAGGTGTCCTATTGACAAATGCCTAACTTTTGGCTCTATTCATCTTCTCTATCACTTTTACCTGCCCCATGTCATTGACTTTTTATCTATATTATTTCTTGTCTTCTACTTCATTAAGGATGAATGTTCTCTTTTCCTTATTCCTTAGTGGAAAAACTAAGGTTGTTGTTTAAAGAACATTCTTATTTTCTAATTACAGGTTTAAATCTCACTCCTTTACCTGCGTCTCACACATTTGACCATAGTTTTATTTTCATGAACTTCAACATACCTTCTCACATTTTCTTTTATTTCTTCTTGGATTCCTGAGTTATTGAGAAGTGTATTATTCTACTTCCAAATATTCTAGGATTCTTCAGAAGTCTTTCAGGTGTTAATTTCTAATTTAATTATGTGGCATGAGAGGACCTCTTATCTGATTTGAATTCTTGTAAATTTATTATTGGGGGGACAGAATTAGACCCGTCATGGTAAATGCTTGTGTGTACTTGAAAAAAAAATGTATTCTGCTGTAGTTAGAATATTGTATAAAATTCAAATCAGATTGAAGTGCCCTATAGTTTTATTCAAGACTGTAACATTCTTACTGATTTTCTGGCTACTTGTTCCATCAATGATTAAGAGAGATTTCTGAACTGTCTAACTCTAATTGTATCTATTTGGGGTCTTTTGTTGTTCCATAAAAAATTTAAGATTTTTTTGTTCTATTTCCTAGAAATAAGCCCATGGGATTTTAATGGAGATTGCATTAAATTTGTGTATTGCTTTGGGTAAGATGGTCATTTTAATGATATTGATTCTTCCCAACCACGAGCAAGGGATGTCTTTCTATTTCTTTGTTTCCTCATCTATTTATTTTAAGATGGACTTGTAGCTTTCATTGTACAGGTCTTTTACCTCCTTTTACCTCCTCTTTAAGTATATTCTAAGATATTTGATTATTTTTACTACTATTTTAATCAGTGTGATTTTCTTTATTTCATTTTCTTCTAGCATGATGTATATAAAATGTAACAGATTTCTGTGCGTCGATTTTGCAGCCTGCCACTTTACTGTATTCATTGATGAGTTCTAGAAGTTTTTTGACAGAGGTTTTAGGATTTTCAATGTATATAATCATGTCATCAGCAGATAATGATAGTTTTGCTTCCTCCTTCCCAATTTGGATTTCTTTTATTTCCTTTTCTTGCTTAATTGCTCTGGCTAAGACTTCCAGTACAATGTTAAATAGCAGTGGTGAGAGTGGACAGTCTTGCCTTGTCTCTGACCTAAGAGGAAATGCTTTCCATTTTTCACCATTGAAAATAGTCAATTATCTTTTAAAGATTTTTTTAAATAAAGAAAAAAATGTCTACTAGCTAGCCATTGTTTACCATTCCTGGTGGCCTTCATTCTTTTGTATATGTCCACATGTTATCACATGCTTTCTGCTCAAAGGACTTAATCATCCTTGCAATGAAGATCTGGTATTGAACTTCTTCAGTTTTTTTGTGGAGAAAAATTCTTTTTTTCACCTTTACTTTTTTTCTAGGCTAGTCATTCGAGATTAGCAACCTTTTAAAACTTTCAGCTCTGTGCTATCTCCTGGCATGTGTTATTTCCGATGAGAAACTGGCCATCATTAGTGCCTGTGTTCTTTTGCATAAAATGTGCCCCTTCCTTCCCCCTTCCACTTTCTTTAAAGTTTTCTCTTGATCACTGACCTTGGACAACTTTATTACAATATACTTTGCTGCAGTTTTATTCCTACTTCTTTTGTTTGGGGGTGTATCGAGTTTCTTGTATTGGTGGGTTTATAATTTTCAATGATTTTGGAAAAGTTTCAACTATTATTTCTTCAAATACTTTTCTTCTCACCTGTCTCTCCTTCAGGAACATCAGCTGTATGATTGCTCACTAACGCTGCTCATTTCCTCCATCTTCCTGCTCTTTCTTTGGTTTAGGGCGACTTCTATGACGATTTATTCTTCAAGGGGGCTAAGTGTTTGTTGTCTCCTGTGTAATCTGTTGTTAATCCTGGATGTTTTATTTTCCCTCTACCCATCCAGCTTATGTCTTCCTTAGTACTTTACCTGTTTCCACATTCTTATGCTTCTCCTCCTCTCACCTACCATACAAAATCCAGATATGACAACTATTTAGCAACTTTTCTGGGATTCCATCATCTGTGTCATCTCTGGGTCTGTTTCTATTGATTGTTTTCCCCCTGATCATGAGTCATAGCTTCCAATTATGCTGTATTCGGAATAATTTTTGATCGGATACTAGGATTATGCATGTTATTTTGTTGGGTGCTGGATATTTTTAATAATTTTTTAAGTATCCCAGAGCTTTGTTTTTAGAAGCCACTATGCTACTCAGAAAGAACGTGACCTGCTGAGACTTGCTGTGCATTGCCCTGTATAATGTGCACCCACATTTTTGGCCCAAACTTTAAGGAAGAAATTATTTTAATTCAAATTTCTATTTGTTTATATGTAAGTGCTTGTTTTTTTCTGCATTATAAAGGAATTTTAGCGTTTACATTTTAACATAGTATGGTACAAGAAATTTTACATAACATATAATTACAAAACAGAAGAAGGTAGCAGAAGTTTTTCTTCCTATTCCTCCACAAGCCGAGCTACTCTCTGTGGGCCACGGTGTCTCTCGGCAGCTGTTTCCTGCTCTGTAGCATATTTAATAACTGTTGACGTAAAGCTGGCGCTGTCTGTATTTCTGTACAACTATCATCTAGGTAGCTAGCTCCCGCCTACCGTGGGTAAAGAGAAATGTCACACTGTTCACCCTACGGCAATAAAATCACAACCCCCGTCTTATCAAGTCGGAGTCACTTACTCTGTGGACCACAACCCATCGCTCTTCGCTTTGTTTTGTTGCATCGTTGACCAAAACTGCTTTCGTGGCAGCTTCGTCATAAGTTCAACAAAACCGATTTTCCAGGGTAGAATTTTGCATGTGGATGTCATCGTTGATTTCTGCAGTTACAGTTTAACTCATAGGCATAAATAAAAGAATGAAAAAAACATTTATCTAGATAAGGAATTAGTACTACCCAGGTATAATGTGCATCCTTATTTTTCCCTCACTAATTTGGGCAAAAAACTTGCATTACACATGGCAAAATATGGTACTTTAAAGCTTGGGTAGGTGTCATCACAGTGGTCATACATGTATGGCTAATTTTGCCCCACTCTTGAGACAAATGCATCCTCTGAGTTCTCTCCTGGGCACCTCCTTTAGGGTTTCTCATTTTGTTGAGAACATGGACTGTTCCTCTCTCTCTAGGACCTTCACCGCTTGTCTAGCTGCGCCTTTCTGGAAGGTCTCGCCTGCCTCACATGCACATGCTGGGGGCTCCGTTGAGCTGCCTGGAGTGTGGCCTGGACCCGTGTTCCAGGTAGCGAGTTGGGTAACCACAGGTACCTCTCTGGTCTGCCTCTGCTTCCATGTCTGAATATGAGTGTCACCTTTTTAAAGTCATTTTGTCTGGTTGTTGCTTAGCATGAGAGGGTCAACCCAGGCTGTGTGACTGCCTTGTGGTTAGAAGCAGAAATTCTACAGCACAAGGCTTGTATGGTGCTGAAATACACATAGCAGCCTATGGGGCACAGGTCGGGACCATTAAGTGTGTCTGCATCCTCACCGTCCATTTCCAGGACTGTTGTCACCTTCCCTAAAGGAAAATCTGTCCTTGTTTCGTAACAACTCTTCATGCCCCTCCCCAGCCCCTGATGTCCACCTTTTGTTCCTGTGAATTGAACAACTCTACTTACTGAAGCGACACCACAAAATGCATCCTTTTGCGTTTGCCCAGTGTCTTCGAGCTCTCGCCATGTCATGTGGGGCCCACGCCAGAATCTCCGTCCTCCTGAAGTTTAAGCTGATGCTCTTCCGTTGTACCCTTAGCGCAGTTTGCTCATCTGCTTGCTGTCAGTGGGCACCTGGTGGCTTCCGTCTTTTGGCTGCTATGAGTCCTGTGGCCGTGAACATGGGTGTGGGCTTATTTGCTTCAGTCCTTGCTTTGGGTTCTTTTGGTTTTATACCCAGAAGTGCAATTTCTAGACCTCTGGTGGTTCTGCTGACTTCCGATGAGCCACCATGTCGTTCCACGGCAGCTGCACTGTCTCACATCCCCGCCAGAGACGCCACTTTTCCCATAGCCTCCCAACATTGCTCTTGGCTCCATCTTGAGAGTGGCTGTCACGTGGGTGTGGGCTGCACCGAGGTGTGCTGTCTTCAGGCCTCCCTTGCAGCAGGAGAGAATGGCTTCCAGGGTGAGCAGGACCGGGGTGTGGTCAGGATGTCCTCCGAAGTCAGGGCCGGCAGGCTCCCTCCTGCCCGCTATAGCTTTACTCCTTCACCAGCTGCAGCCCTTGTGCCTCCTTCGTGCCCTGCACCTGCCAGAGCATCCGACAAGCCTGGGAGCCCCTGAGTGTCCTTGGCGGAGAGGCCAACAGGCAGCCTTGCGAACCAAGGGACCCAGCATGTGGTCGTTGCAAAGGATGTGGGTGGGGCCGCATGTCCCAGGGCCTCCGTGTGACACTCGGAAATTAGCTCTTTTTATCAGGAGCTCTGGGAGGACTTTGAGTCGGAGGCGATCTGGATGGGTTTTCAGGATTCGAAAGTCACCTGGCGCACAGCAGCGTGGGGGGCATTTGAGAAGAGCTTCTAGGGGACCCACGGGGCCCAGGCAGGGAGAATGCAGGGGAAGAGGTGATGAGCAGATGACAGGCCGGTCAGTGAGCACGGGCTCCTGCCTGAGGGCCCCGCCCGAACCTGCTCCCCGCACGCCTCAGCGCCTCCGTCTTTGGCAGTGGGCGCGAGAAATTCAGTGTGTGCTCGGAAACTCAGAGATTATACGAAAAAAGACGCGCGTGTGGCAGGAGAGGAGAATGTGTCTCGATCTGGGCAGACAACTTCGGTTTCTAGAATCTGTGAAGGTGATAAATGGTCATCTCAGGCCTCTGGGTGTTCGGAAGGGAGAACGAAGTTCCCGTCACCCGACAAGGGCCAGCTGGGTCTGAGTTGCTCTCTGTCCTTTCCTGTGGCTTCTGGTGCGACAATGTCAACTTGACACCGCAGAGCGGAGGAAGCTAGGAAAACAGAAGACTTCCATTTGCTCTCCACTGCAGAGCTGACGCCTTCCTCTCTTCTCGGATTTGTGTCTGCCTCTGGGTAACTGGCAGAGAGAGACATGCCATTCATCACAAAATATTAAAAACATGTGAAGTACGTGTGAGCGATGGCTGCGCAGTTATTCCCTAAATAACAGCAACCAGCAAATACCATGAGCTGTCGTGACCACGTGGGTGTGCAAGGCCGTGCGCTGCACACGGAGCTGCATGTGTGTAAAAGGATAGTCCAGTCCAAGGAAGGACCCTGGAGAGGACACAACCGCATTGAGGAAAAGAATTTCTGCCCCCACCACACTGGTTTCACCGTTTCAGGGCATTTTGTATCATTAGAAAGGAGTGCTGACAAATTC